>JAXCGZ010021166.1:40000-42500 GCA_037179515.1 Halocaridina rubra | reverse complement strand
AAAGCTAAACTTTTTATCTTATATAAATCCTGTAAGCCTCATTGTGGAATAAAATAACACTAAGTAAAATCAAACGTACATGTAAAGCTCGTTTACATCTCTTTCTATAAACATAAAAATGCACTCACAATCACACTTAACTACAGCATAGACAGTATAAAAAAAAGGACCTCGCCACTGTTAATGCGATATTCCAGAACCAGGCCCTAGGAGTTCCTAGTTTACACTAGCTCACATATGCGGGCTTGGTTTTTTAAGTACATCAATCTTTTCAAATCTGAATACGGATTTTATCCAGACTTAGCTGGTAGGTGAGGAGATTTACAGCGTGTTGCATGACTTCACAGATATAATGGTGCTAACGATTGTTATTATTATTATTATTATTATTATTATTATTATTATTATTATTATTATTGTTGTTGTTGCTGTTGTTGTTGTTGTCAATGATGCTTACAGTGGGCACTCTTGCGTCTGGTCTATTGCTTTATCTCTCTCTCTCTCTCCACCGACCATTGTTCAGCACACATTTAATTCGCCTCAGTACCAAGTTTGCCAACTGAGAGAGCAAATGCAGCGCTACAAATCCTCTTCTACACGTTTCAGGTTTGAATCCCAGCAGTAAGACATATAAATATGCGTAACTGCGATGCAATTGTTCTATCAACTGGTCAACCTCGGTGTGTATTGATAAGAATTAAATGTGCGTGAAGTTCATTGGTCTGTGGAGAGGGAGGTAGAACAGATTATTATTATTATTATTATTATTATTATTATTATTATTATTATTATTATTATTATTATTATTATTATTATTATTATTATTATTATTATATGGTATATAAGCGTTGGAAAGCGCATATACAATTCTTATCGAAGCCTAAAATAGTGGAGCCGTTCACGGAGTTAAGAGTGCTTATCAAAGGGTAATTTCCAAAAGATATTGTACCATCGCTGATCCCATCACTACACTACTCAACTTTCCTGCTGAGTTAATAGGTTCTATCATATGACGAGTTCCTACAGATGATATTTCACTGATAAAGCACTATACATCAGTGCATTAAATACACTGCTGAGAAAGCAGGGTCTATCACACAAATGTATGGAGTAAGTAACATTACTCAATAATTATATGATTCCCAACTTGTTCAAGACTTACTGAGAGAATTCTCAGACTAACGTTGGTATGGCTTAGCATACACAAAATTAGCGGCTTTTACGGAAAGATGAGCAAAGACAAACAACTAACAAGCAACAAAGACACTATTACTTAAAACACACACAGAAAAGAATACATTGGGTCTCGTTGTGTGTGTGTAAGTGTGTGTATGTGTGTGTGTGTGCTTGTGTGTGTAATTGCCTTATTGTGCTTATGGGAAAGAGCCCTATGCCCGTAACTCCCCATCTTCTGATCGGTTCCATTGTTGTACTAAGTAATACTCATCATATTTGTCCTTAAAACTATGTGTGAGTGCGTGCATGCTCGTAATTCCCCGTCTCCTGATCAGTTGCAGTTATTACTCACTGACACCACATTTATCATTAAAACTGTTAATGCATTTAGAATGTACTGTTTCCTCACTTAGTAATGCTAATTATTAACTATTCATACACTAATAAAGTTCTTTCTTACAGCCTGAAAGATGTTTTCGTGTGAAGCATCAAACTATAACCTCTTGTTCTGGAACCACGCATGACAATACTCGTACATTGCTCCCTGTCTCTTCTATCAATACTCTGAAGAAATTTACACACCATCTAGCTTCGAGTGATTGTAACTCTAACTCCCACAGCCTTGTCTCATAAATGAGATGACATATCCCCGTTACCGGATCATAGCAAGTCCTTGAACTTTCTCCTAAGTAATAATATGATTTTTCAAGTTTGGATTCCAAATGGGTGATCTCTAGTCAAACTTTGGTCTCATGTAAGTCACATAAATATTTCTTAATATTTGCCTGTCAATGTGTATGTGCAAGCGTCCGTGCGTGCGTGGTTACGTGCATGCGTGCGGGCGTATGAGCGAGGGTCATTTTTCTTTGAAATATCATCTTGGGCAGATCAAATAGTTATCATTATTATTATTATTATTATTATTATTATTATTATTATTATTATTATTATTATTATTATTATTATTATTATTATTATTATTAGTAGTAGTAGTAGTAGTAGTAGTAGTAGTAGTAGTAGTAGTAGTAGTAGTAGTAGTAGTAGTAGTAGTAGTAGTAGTAGTAGTAGTAGTAGTAGTAGTAGTAGTAGTAGTAGTAGTAGTAGTAGTAGTAGTAAAACATTATTACTAAAAACATCAAAACAACGACAGACCAACTGAAACTAACAGGCTGGTCATAACTGTAACAAATGACCTAATTTAATGGGCCTCCCACACTTCCGGCTCATCCAAGAAATTATTTTCCGGACTACCAAAAAAGAAAAAAAAATTCTGGGAGGGATTAATATTATTATCATTATTATTATTATTATTATTATTATTATT
>JAXCGZ010021166.1:30000-37500 GCA_037179515.1 Halocaridina rubra | reverse complement strand
AAGGTTTTCTTATTTTATATGTGTAACACCGGGACAGGCATGAAAATTGCCTTTCAACAGGCCTGGGCACCGGGAAAAGATTGAGACGAAGGAAAAGTAGAAGTAAGAATAGAAGAGAGGAGAAGAGCCACTGATTAGTCTGGTTAGATTCAACCCTATCAAGGAGATAAGTATAAGAATACGCACTCCACTTGCGAGAGCAGTATTCTAAGCAGGGACAAATAAGACCTTTATACATTTTAAGTAACAAGAAACAAGAAAACTTTTTGGATGCAGATTTATAAATTTGGCTTATATGACTCCTCCAAGACAAGTTAGAGGCTATTTGGATTCCGAATATGTTAATAGAATTAAGAGGGTAAATTTCGTTAGCTTCAAAGACAATAAGGCTATCAGGAGGAGAAGAAGCTAAAGAGAAAGCCAGAAACTGCAGAAATGGAGGCATTAACTTTATTTAAATTTATAGTGCCCCACTCAGATACCCTCAGCAAATCGGAGCTAAGAGTAGAAAAAAGAATGATACGAGTCTCATTACGAATAGCAGAGAAGCTTGTGAAGGGAAAGATGAGGAAAAATTAAGGGTAGAATCGTCGACAAAGGAGTGGAGAAGAGAGGAAGATGGGTACTGAAGAAGACCGTTGATGAAGAGAAGGAACAGAGTAGGTGAAAGCACAGAGCCTGTGGAACACCACTGGTAACAGGGAATGAGCTAGATGTTGTGCCGTCAACAACCACAGATATAAGACGGTCAGAAAGAAAACTGGAAATCAGAGAAGAGAGAGAAGTGGTAAAGCCATAAGCTGGGAGTTGGGCTAAGATAGCTTATCTGTTAGAGGCTATCTGGATTCCAAATATGTTAATAGAGTTAAGATGGTAAATTTCGTTAGTTTCAAAGACAGTAGGGCTATCAGGAGGGAAAATAAAAAGATAAAGAGAGAGCAAGAAACTGTCTTGAACAAAAATTTAATTAATTTTTGGTCCACCACTCAGATATTCTCTGTAAATTGGAGCTTAGAGTTAAAGAAAGAGTGATACGAGACTGATTGTGAATAGCAGATGAAGGTTGTGAAGAGAGAGCAGAGGAAACATGAAGGGCAGAATGGTCGGCAAAGGTGTGAAGAGGAGAGGAGTATGGGGATTGGAGAGGAACGTTGATGAAGGGAAGGAAAAGAGTAGGTGAAAGAACAAAACCCTGTGGAACACCACTGGTAACAGGGAATGAGCTAGATGTTGCACCGTCAAAAATCACAGATATACAACCGTCAAAGAGAAAATTGGATATAAGAGAGCAGAGAAAAGGGGTAAAGCCATAAGCACGAAGCTTTGCCAACAGCTTTGTGCCACACTGTCAAAATCCTTAGAGATATCAAGGGCGACGACAAAGGAGTCGGCATAGTTCTTCAGGGAGGATGACCATATATGAGCGAGATAGGACAAGAGGTCATCATTACATCTTGCCTCGGAGAAACCATACTGGTGATCAGATATAAACGACTTAGATCCACTATGTTTCAAAAAGTGAGAACTGAGCAGAGTTTTGATTACTTTAGCGATAGCAAAGCTTAGGGCAATAGATTGGTAGTTGGAAGGAATTGTGGTCAACTTTCTAAGGAACGACTGATCTAGAGCGTGCCTCTAAGATGAAGGATTGATACTGGTTGAGAAAATGAGGCAAAAAGACGGTAAAACACAGGAGCCAAATCATCTGCAAACTCTTTAAAGAACCTTGCAGGGCCATAATCGGGTCCAGATGCATTGTTCGTCTTTAGAGAGCAAAGAACCTAACGGCCTGTACGTGAAGCAAGAATAAGAGAGAGAATAGGGTTTGAGAGGGGTAAAGTACGAGGAAAAGGTGCACTGGAATAGCCTACAGAAAAGTTGGCAGGAAAATGAGAGCCAAACAGAGTTGCTCTGTCAGTGGGAGAGCAAGATATAGAACCGGCGGGACGAAAGAGAGGGGGAAAGCTTAAGTTACAAGATTTTTGTACAGGTTTCTGGCTAGGAACCAGAAATATTTATCAGTGGGAGATGATAAAAAAGAATTGGGAGGAAGAGGAGGAGGAAGCATAGGGAAAACAAATTTAAAAAGGATGAGAGAAAGATTAAAAAGTAAGAGAAAAAGGGAGAAAGATGAAGAAATGCAGAAAAGGATAGAAAAGGAAAAAATGGAAGGAGGAGGTAAAGGGCAAAGAGAGGATTGGGAAGAGAAGAAACAAAAGTTAAAAAGCAGTGAAGAAGATATGCAAAAAGGAGACTTGAGAGAAGGAAGAATAGAGAAACAAAGTTGAAAGAGGAAGTGATAAAATAGGTGGAGGTGGAAAAGGAGGAAGAAGAAGAGAAATGCTTTTGAAGAGAGACGGGGAAAAATATAAAGTGAGCAAATGGGAGATAATTGAAGAAAGAAGAGGATAAAGATTGAAATGGAGAAAAAATGGGGGGAGGAGGAAAAACCCAGAAAACTAGTTTGAAAAGAGGAGGGAAAAAACAAAAAAAATAAAATAAAAATGTGGGAGGAAACTGGACGAATAAGAGAATCAAGCTTGAAAAGAGGCAGGAAAATAACGTCCCTAAAAATGGATAAAGAGGTGGATGAGGCAGAGAGAGACAGAGATAAAAAAGGAATAAAAGGAGAGAAAAACAAGGTAAAACTCGAGAGGGACAATGCAAGGGAGAAAGGAACGAGAGATGTAGCAAGATTAATAAGACATTTTTTTACACTTAAAAAAATGTCTTCTATATTGGAAATCAGTTCCCAAAATAGCTTTGTTTACATGACGAGGGGGAGAGAGAGAGAGAGAGAGAGAGAGAGAGAGAGGAGAGAGAGAGAGAGAGAGAGAGAGAGAGAGAGAGAGAGAGAGAGAGAGCAATTCAAATGCTAAATACGTTCTTATATTCTGCGAGAAGGATAAACTGACAGAGGCCCTCAATGACGAGCAGTCCAGTTTAATTTCAGCTCTGGTAAATTCTGAGCAAAATATGAGAGAGAGAGAGAGAGAGAGAGAGAGAGAGAGAGAGAGAGAGAGAGAGAGAGAGAGAGAGAGAGAGAGAGAGAGAGAGAGAGAGAGAGAGAGAGAGAGAGTTGTTTTCAAAAATACCTCTCGAAAGACGACACATCATATTCAGTAAGAATGAATAATAATCGTATCATTCTAAAGGTGAAAAGCTCCTTTAAATCACCCAAAAAGCTACAAACACCCCCAGATAGCTGACTGCAAAGATGAATAACTCCCTAAAAAGACCTTTTGCAGTGGAAAAACAGATCCAGAAAATACTATAGAAAGAGTACTTATCCCCTAAAAACACCCCATAAAACATTCTAATAACTTCAGAAACTCAGATAATACTTTGTACAAAAAAACATCCAATAAAGTACTGTAAACTTTGGGAACCCAGGTAATACTTTCTCCTGAAAAATTACCCCCATAAACACCCTGTACATTTAGGACACCCAGTTAATACACTGTGATGATCCCATAAAATACCCTGTAAACTTTCGAGACCCAGCTAATACTTTGTACAGAAGAATTAACCCATAAGACATCCTTTAAAAAAAAATAATAATAATTAAAAAAAAAAATAATAATAATAATAATAATAATAATAATAATAATAATAATAATAATAATAATAATAATAATAATAATAATAATAATAATAATAATAATAATAATAATAATAATAATAATAATAATAATAATAATAATAATAACAACAACAACAACAATAATAATAATAATACTTTGTAATAACCCCATAAAACGCCTAGAAAAATTTAGAAACCCATATAATCACTGTACAGAAAAAGGACCCCATTAAGCACACTGTGAGGTAAGGACATCCTAGTACAGTATTTTAAAAAGAAAAATGACCCCATAAAACAAATTGTAAACTCAGGAAACCCAGATATTACTTTGTACAGAAAAATTACCCTAAAATGTTCGGTTTAGTTTATAAAAACAAACCCACACACACACACGAAGCAAAGTTGAATAGACTCTAAAAAGGCCATGTGTAATAGTTACAACATCAAAGGACAATACTGTACTATTATAAAGAGCATCAACCTAAGTAACATCCTATAACGCTAAGAAATTCCTGACCCAAGTCTCAATGTTTTTAGCAAATCTTCAGGAAATATTAGAAGCGCATCACAAGTGTCCAGACTTTTATGAAAACCAAACAGATATTCGGAAAAAAAAATCCAGCACACTCTACATCATAAGAGGGACGATATATCGGCAGTTGTTCGAAAACTTTAGATAAAATAAGAGTTAAAGGATGAGCGATAATCAGAGGATGGTACACTTGCAATGAGAACTTAAAAGGAAAGAAGTTACTTAATCAGTCCTCCGACAAGAGGGAAAACATCCAAACTTCATCGGCTTTCGATATATCACTAACAATTTTGGTGCCACCAGATCAGCACTTTCTTAGAAAAAAAAAAATCCATTGAAATCAGTGCCACTCTAAGCATCCCAGTCAAACTTAAGACATTTAACCTCACGGAACTGAAATACTAGAGACATCAATTTACGTTCAGGATAACTAGCTTGAGGCATACAAAGTTTCATATCACTCTATTTGACATTAGGATATTCGCTAAAATATCCGTCTTCGCCTTTGGACAGGAAAAAGGAGCCCATCACGTTTCAGTAATGGTGGCACAGACATATCAACACCAAAGAGGGCAATTTTATGGAAGGGATCACCACATGTGTTGATATTGTACACCATGAAGTATTTCTTTGGCAATATCATTATATTCTTTTTCAACAGTAACAGAATTGGAATGTGTCTCAGTTCTGAGCCGGGGTATATTTACTCCATGTTAGATCTCATCGGTTTCGCTTCAGAAGATTATATGCTGCTCGTTTCTTCAGATAGACACGTCTACATTAACTGAATTTTGGCCTGTGAACTACATACTAAGGAAGGGGGAGGGGACACAACAGATTTACCTCATCCCACCAATGGGATAGATACATCAAAAGAGGGAGGGGGAAACCTCAGACTATAACCTTACTCCTAAACCCACCATTCCTCTTATCTTCCACAAGGAGGGAATATTTCACAAAGATATCAGAATGAAGATAGTTTGACATAAATAACTCTCTCTCTCTCTCTCTCTCTCTCTCTCTCTCTCTCTCTCTCTCTCTCTCTCTCTCTCTCTCTCTCTCTCTCTCTCTCTCGTCATATATATATATATATATATATATATATATATATATATATATATATATATATATATATATATATATATATATATATATATATATATATATATATGGTAAGGAAGCCCATTAGTGAAACCATTTGGTGCTGTATGCTAACAGTTTGTGCTTACTCATATATATGTATATATATATATATATATATATGTTCAGTTCCGGTTTTACGTCACGGACTCCCTTATCAACCAAGGGCTAGGACGGTTGCCTTCTTGCGAAGGACTTGTTTTGGCAGATGTAATCCTTACGCTGAGTGCATGCCTTTGCTAACCTCAGACCGTGGCGGGGCGCGAACCCTCGACCTGACGCCTCAGAGTCGGAGACGCTACCGACTGAGCCACGGCGATATATATATATATATATATATATATATATATATATATATATATATATATATATATATATATATATATATATATATATATATATATATATATTTATATATATATATATATATATATATATATATATATATATATATATATATATATATATATATATATATATATATATATATACAGTAGATACGATACTCCTCAAGCATACGCTGGCCAAGATAATTCTCCAAGACAGACCGCCTTCATTTAATTAGACAGCCTCTTTGTTCAGCCGTGTTATGTCTATTTATAGTTTTCCTTTAGTCTTTTTCTTATCTATATGTGCTTGTAAGTTCATATGTTTTTTGTGTATAAGCGTATAACTTTTTATATGTATGTTTGTATATATGTATATGTATTTGTGCGTATGCATATGTATGTGTGTATGCATATTTATTTATGTAATTGTTATTTTATGTAAATAGGGCTTCATATTAGTTACTTTTATTATTTTCATATCCTTATATATATGTATGTATGTGCATGTATATTTGAGTATATGTGTATGTGTGTGTATATATGTATTCATGTGCATACATGTATTAATGTATATTTGAGTGTGAATATATATATATATGTATGTATGTATGTATGTATGTATGTATGTATATGTGTATGTATATGTATATATATGTATGTGTATGTATGTATTAGTGCATGGGTATGTATGTGTATATATGTATGTACGTGCATGTTTGTGTATGGGTATGTATGTGTATAAATGTATGTATGTGTGTGTATATATATATATATATATATATATATATATATATATATATATATATATATATATATATATATATATATATATATATATATATATACATGTGTGTGTAATTACCCAATTGTAATTACCTAATTGTGTTTACGGGAAAGAGCCCAAAGTTCGTATCTTCCCGTCTCCTGATCGGTTCCATTTTATACTTAGTGATACTTATCATACCTGTCCTTAAAACTATGGATTGAGATACCATTAACTACCTCCTCGCTTAGCCAATTCCAATTATCAACGACTCTTACACTGAAAAAGTATTTCCTTACATCCTGCAAGGAAGTTTTCTTACCAAGCTTCAAACTATGACCTCTAGTTCTAGAGCCTGCCATATCAAAATATCGATCCCTATCCACTCTATCATAACCATGAAGGAATTTAAAGAGTGTCACCATATCCCCCCTCAATCTTCTACCTTCGAGTGATGGTAAGTCTAATTCCCTCAGCCTCTCATCATAACTGAGATTGCGTATTTCTGGCACCAGTTTCGTGGCATGTCTTTGAACTTTTTCAAGCTTAGCTATGTACGCTTTCAAGTGCGGATTCCAAAAGAGGGCTGCATATTCCAGTTTTGGCCTCACACAGGTTACATAAATATTTCTGAACATTTCCTTGTCCATGTGCCTGAAGGCTACCCTTACATTTGATAAGAATGCATATGCTGCCCTTACTATGCCATTTATATGTATTTCTGGAGATAAATCTGCCAGTATGTTTACTCCTAGATCTCTCTCATTTTCTGTCTCTTGAAGTTGTACTCCAGCCACCGAGTAGTCAAGCTTGGGCCTTCTTGCACTTGTACCCATTCTCATTACCTTACATTTTGAAGTACTGAATTTCATTAGCCACTTTTCTGACCACTCATGCAGACTATTTACATCTTCCAGAAGTTCTCTACCACTGTTCTCGTTTCCTACTTTCTTCACAATCTTTGCATCATCTGCAAACATATTCATGAATGAATTTACAGACTCTGGTAGGTCATTTACATATACAAGGAACAAAAGTGGCCCTAAAACTGAACCCTGTGGAACTCCACTACTAACTCTTCTCCATTCAGACACTGAGTGTCTTACTCTAACCCTCTGTTCCCTTCCTTCTAAGTAAGTTTTTATCCATTCCA
>JAXCGZ010021166.1:25000-27500 GCA_037179515.1 Halocaridina rubra | reverse complement strand
TATATATATATATATATATATATATATATATATACAATTACTTAACAGAGTTCAGAGTTAGATCACTGACTAAGAGTAAATCAGTGTCCTTCAATCTGCTCTCAAAACACTATAAATATAGTTTAAACTTAGTTATATATCATTACAGTGTTCCATAAGCATTTAATTTATATGCCATGTATAAAAACAAACATTCATTTATAGATTAAGTGTGAAAATATAAAGAATAAAAAAATATTAAATATACAATGTCTCATACAGACAACTAATCAAAATTTAGCACAATCAAACACGAACAAAGCCTACACCTATAATTAAACAATAAAAAATAAAAGGCCAACCTTATTACAAAGTTCATAAATAAAAATTACTGTTAATATAATAAGGGAAACTTCTGTTGAGGAAAATAAAGAAAAAACTTCACAGATGAGAAACTTTCCCCATGAAATACTCAGTTGCAGGTCTTGAGAGGAGAGAGAGAGAGAGAGAGAGAGAGAGAGAGAGAGAGAGAGAGAGAGAGAGAGAGAGAGAGAGGAGAGAGAGAGAGAGAGAGAATCACATTGAAACTTAATTATACTTAATACATTAACTTAAATGTTTTTTGTGGGTACACAGAGGATTGTTTTAACTTGATAGGTAGCAAAAATCTATGTTGAAAAGGTTTTCCAATAATCGATTCCCCATTTTGACAGACAATTTTAATTCAGGATTTCAGTGTAATACAGTTTTCTAGGAGTCTATTATACAAATATATTGAAACTGCCTTCATGAATACCGATATCTGACTGCATGTATACGCTAAGCCCGTTTCTTATGCGGTTTTCAACACTGCAAAGTTGAGCATTCACAGTTTGAAAATATCAAACTATAGACATGATCAGCAAAGCTTTTATAGATAACTGAAAAAAAAACAGATAATACTTTGTAATGACCCCATAATACACCTAGTATACTTTGGAAATCCAGATAATCTCTGTACAGAAAAATTACTCCATAAAACACCCTGTGAGGTAAGGACACCCTAGTATTTTGTAAAGAAAATTACCCCATGAAACAAAATTACTTTGTACAGAAAAGTAGCGTAACGTGAAGTAACTCAGCGTGGTGGCACTGGGACACCATGTGCGTACATCAACTGGTGGCAGCAACCAAGAGCCTCAGACTTTTTCTTGCACGCGTAATAAGCACATCCCCTCTCACTACACATTTTGACTGTCTCATTCGTTAATTGTGCTATGTTTTTGTTACGTTTGTGGGACTGGGCACTGTCTCCAAACAAGCTAAGTGGTGAGGGTAGTGTGGAAAAGCCCAAACAAGCTCAAGGTGTACTAAGTCTCCAACAGAAGTTAGAAAAGTTGGATCAGTTGAAAAATATGTTGATGGTCGGATTAAAAGGGCAATGGGAGGGAAAATGAGTCTTGTATCTGGACAATATAACAAAGAGGAAACTAAATTCGGATAAGTGTTAGGCCCGATTTCTTAAACAGTGTGAACCTAGAATACCATACTGTTAGTTAGCTAGATACACACAAATGGATTTCATAAACGCATCTGACGCGGTTGTGTATGGCTAGGATCCCGTACGGGATCCTAGCCATACACAGAACCGCGCCAGATGCGCTTATGAAATCCATTTGTGTTTAGCTAACTAACAATATGGTATCCTAGGTTTACATTGTTTAGGAAATCGGGCCTTAGAGTTTCGTGATGAGCCTAGTAAAGACTGAGCAAGTGTTGTATCTGTGGATAGAGAGCATAGTGCAACGGCATGATCTTGTTGTCAAAATTATTTTGCAAAAATAGGCGTATAGACTATATGAATATTACAGCAAGCATTTGAAGTAGAGAGATATGAAGGAATTTAAACCTGGGATTGGATGTTTGATAGCTTTGTAAATTCACAAACTGAAGACCCTCAAAATCATGTAGAATCAGCATTGAATTATATGCAGGCAAAAGCAGAGCTCCCTGCAAAAAAAATAAATAAATAAATAAATAAATAAAAAATAAAAAAAGTAATCACAGAAAAAGGCAGTCTTCCAGGAAAGTGTTCGAATGGAATGAAAATGGCCTTTTCTACCGAATCGCCTATACCTGTACATTCGTAAGGAAGACAAACGGATACCAGGAATTTAGGCTAGGAAGGAGAATGTTACCAAATACTGTATATTCTTCAGCACACACTTAATTCAATAGATGATCTAATTGAGGCTTAGCAATTAATTAAATCCCCACTCCTAGCCATTCCTTACCACTGAACCCCCCCCCCCCCCCCCATTACCACTCCTTTCCCTCCACACGATTGACTTGGTCTAATTGAGCTGGAGATAAAATAATATCTAATCCTCCAATCATGACATCATGAACGAGAAAAGCTGTGTGCGGAACCCGATTCAGCAGAAAATGTTTGCACAAGAAAAGGAAAGTTAATTGGCTTAGGGTAAAATTACCTTGAAGCAATTATAGGAAAGTGTACAAATCCATTTATAGGCTTAGGTTA
>JAXCGZ010021166.1:0-20000 GCA_037179515.1 Halocaridina rubra | reverse complement strand
TATTACCTAGAATTGCTTTATTAAGACATTCCTCCTCTGAGTTCTTTTGGAATCCACCTATAATATCAATATAAAAGCTGTCCTGCACAATTGCAATAAAATACAGTAAGCAACTGGACAATACTTTTGAACAAAATTTACGAAGGAATGCAAATGAGACGTCAAATCCCAGTGAACATAACAGGGTGGCCACTGGGGACCAAGGTGGCCCAGTGGTCTCAGTACTCGCCTCGCCAAGCGAGGTATCTATGTACAAGCTCTCTGCCTAACGTTTGAGCCCATCACGGGACATTAGGATGGGCATCTTGTCTTAACCCCCAGCTCCAACCTATCAGTTTCCACACCCATTTATGGGACTAATTGCTACATATAATACGGTGCATTATACTTATACACTTAGGCCACATTCACGCCAAAGTGGCACGTCGCACGTGGCATGCCATGTGCGACGTGTCACTTTGGTGTGAAAGCGGCATTATGTATATATTCAAGCAGGATTGGAGTCCAGTCGCAATATATAGTACATCTTCGCTTCTCTTTGTGTTTTATTTATGGGCCTTTTATGCTTCATATTCAAGCAAATTTCCCCTTCAAGCCTAAGCTCGTGAATAACATGACTAGCAACGGCTCACATTAATTAGTGCAATAAGTACTTAAAGATTTGCCAAAATAAGTACAATTTTGGAATTTTTTAATCTTATTCATATACAGTATGCAAACCCATTATATTTAAAGAATTTCAACAGATTATTTACCTTTATCAAATGTGAATGTATGAAGAAACAACCATTAGCTTTACAATTACAGTGTAACGGTTTCCCCGGTTTATTTGGCGAGGTTAACATGCAAAGCACTAGTACTATTATCTTTCATGTCCATGCTATGCATATACAGCATAGGTTGACAAGTTATAAGATTACAACTTGCAATGATCAAAACTCGCAACAAACTTTCTTTATACTTCAAAATAATTTTCAAGTTGTGGAAGAGGGTTATGAAAGAAAAATAAAACAAAAAAAAAATACATAAAGAGTGCACTCTAAACGAGTCTACTGTGCAACGCAAAACGATGCACAAGCAGGCGGACTCAATGCTAAACAGATTTTAACATGTGAATTTTCACCATTCAAACTGTTCATCAGAGTTCTTCTCCCTCATAAAACATACCACTAGCATTCTATCATAATCATCTTATGAGGAGAAACATCTAATTGCTACCAATAAAGAAAATTAATCCCTCAGTTTCTGTTAAACACTTAACCCAATAATGTACACACATGTCAAAGCCAACTCGCAGTTTGTTTATAAATTCTCTTTACATCCAAACAACATTGAATAATAAATTACTGCTTATGTAAAAATTAAAAACAATTAAATTATCCAGTCGAGTTAAAGGAATTTTTAACAAAGTAATCTACATGCATGATTTCATATTGCTCCAATGACGATTCTAAATATAGGGCGAGAGAATATGAAAAAGTTACCAAATAAATCTAGGTCTGGTAACTGCTTAACTAATGACCCAGTCTCGAAGAAGACGTCTACAGTCATTTTCAAGTGCTTAATCCAGGATTAACGCAAAAGGGAAAAGTATAATTTTGGATTGAGACTGAATGCAGGAATTCATAACTAATTTTTTTACACTTAGGTTAGACTAACCATTCCTAGCCTAACTAAACACTAAATTCTGAACATAAGTGCTTAGTCTGAGATTGAATTACATCATGTGCCTTTTTTCTGGGATTGATCTGGACTAATTTACAAAAACAAAAACAGGTAATTAACAAATGTTTTCACACAGCTTCATTTCTAGGTCTACATTACTTGACCTATTCTTTCAGCCTGTCCTTTTCTTATTGTTCATCATTCTCTTAATTCTGTCTTATCTTTAGAGCGCTACTTTTTCTTCTTTACCCGTCCCAGTGTCACATTAAAAATACATATTTACAGAATGACTTATATGACAGAACAAATACTAGACTATTAGTAAATATTTGGAATAGTTCAGTTTGCTTTATGAAGTTAGAGCCGCATTTACTATGTAGTAGGTTGGCCCATGGCACCTCCGCCCGTTGCAATACTACAGCTGAAGGAGCTATTGGTCTTAAATAGGATTGTCCAGGACAGTTCGATGTCAGGTCTCCCTTCAGTTACGGTTCTTTTTCTATACCTACATTTACACCGTATATTCTTGGATATTTGTTACACATGTCTTATTATCCCTTCACATCTGACAAGTCACATCACTCCCCATCTCTGTTCCTTTTTACATTTAAGTTTTCTTCGTGCACAGGCTCGATGAGGGCAGATTTATTCATTTTTTGGCCTGTCTTGGTGTCACAATCATTATAAAAAAAAAATATAAAAAAAACAGCAATTGGACTGGATCACTGAGAATAAAAAAAAAACTCAATGTGATCATATTCAAATAATAATGAGATTATAAATAATACACAACTCAACATTTTTTATCTAAATATGCTTCATCGATTTCAAAACATTCTCTAACACGGATATTACACAGTGGGGGGGAGGGCAGGTATTGGGTATTAGGTCCCACTATATTTTGCGAATCAATAACAAACTAAAATTTCCTGTTTGGCATGAAATGTAGATTAAGGTATGTTCGTACAGGAATATGTTAAAAATGGTTGATTACGAGTATGTGGATTATTTTGAATAATGACTGTCATTGCTCTAGTAAAGGGAAAATAAAAAGCAGAATACATGTGACAAAAACACACGTTGCTAGACACTAACAACATAGAACACACATTTCCAAATGAGATTCAAACATTAACAAGTTACCGTTGAATCAATCCGATACACTAGAAATAAAATATAATAAAAACAAATTGTACTGGCTTTATCTCTCTATAATCGAGCACGTATGGGAATAAAGTAAAATAACAAAAATATCATTAATCTAACCTATTCTGAGGTGACCTTACTAGACCAAACGCAAATACGCTGTACATTAATGACATGTAAAACACACAAGAATATTACCAACCTGTTATACTCTTGGACACTAATTCAGAAAAAGAATGCAAAAATATTTCAGCAACTTAACCTATCTTGAACTTGTTTTGTTAAATTGGTACTTCATGGCTAAAAATAATAAACCCTAATACATACAAATGTACATTGGAAACTTTAAATATTCATCATTTAGGCTACAGTAACATAAGACCGAGTGCAAACTGGTTCACCTAGCATCCCAAAGCATAATTTATGAATATTTAATTATTTTCACATTTTTAAACCTCCAAAATGCTTTAAAAAAATTACTTATTTTTTAAATATTCGTTTTATGCCCCCCTCCATGGCTCGTATCTATCCCTCATCAAAACATAATTCTTTGACATGTATGTCTAAAACTAGCGTCACCCATTCGTGGAAAACTCATATTTGTTAAAAATCACACAAATAAATTTATGAATGATTATGAATAAGCAAAAGTGATGAGAGAATATAGACGTCTAATATTCTTATGAGCCACGATGTTACATAGACACCACAAATTCACTAAGTAAAGGTACGAAATTAACCAAACCTATCCTAACCTGGTGTCAATTTGGAAGTTTATACAGCAGTGGGGCTCACTTGAGGATGGGTGCTTAATCATGACTTTATTTGAGTGACTTTTACCAAGGGAAGAGTTTTCCAGGCGTTTTTGATGCTAAGTTCAGTCATAAATGCATTTGATGAGGAATAAATACTCCTTAAGGAAGGTTACCTAAAACGAATGTTAAATTCGGAAAGGGTGCACAAAACCCATCTTAACCAGTACTAGTTACGGCGGGGGCCTAAAATGAATCTTAACAGAAAAAGAGTCTGATGCAAAATCAGATGAATTATTCTTATTACTCAACCTTACAAATACACATAAGATAAATTCATACTTCCATCCTCTACTTTTGTTTCTTCTTGAAGTTGTCGTCAAGCCGGCGATGCTAATAATAACAAAGGAATCGTACAATGCGTTCTCTTTATGCGATAAACGAGTTTAGAAAATAGACAAGGACTAAAAAGCTGATGATATTATATAAATTACAGCAAAATTACACTTATTCGTGTTGATAAATCTACATATTCTGTTTTATATTTAATTCAGTACAGTAGGAAGACGACGAGAGGTGAATGGACTCACATTGCAGGAAATATACGATGTGGTAAAGTTTCGTCTTGGAGGTATGGACATATTGCAAGTAGACTTTAAGAAGACATTTGATAGTGTTCTTCACAATAGGCTCAAATAATGATAAAAATGGGTAGCGATGTCTTGACGTGGATGAAATGATATTTTGAAGAAAGAGGGCAGAAGGTCGGAGTAAGAACTTTAATAATCTGGGAGTGAAAGGGATCTAAATGTCACTGTATTGGTGGATTTCTCTCTAGGAATATTTTTAAATGGTAGAATAAAAGCAGTGAATTCGTAGTCATCGTGGCTCAAGCGGTAGCGTCCGCGACTTTAAGGCGTCAGGTCGAGGGTTCGCGCCCGTCACAGTCTGAAGTTAGCAAGGGCATGCACTCAGGGTAACGATTACATCTCCCAAAACAAGTCCTTCGCAAGAAGACAACCGTCCTAGCCCTTGGTAGAAAAAGGGAGTCCGTGACGTAAAACCGGAACGGAACAAGAATAAAAGCAGTGAATACTTTGTTAGCAAATGTATGGGTGACCTTCATGCTTATGGATGAAGTCCTTACATATATTTTCATAACATCTATGAGGGCTAAGCTTGAATAATCATCACCCTACTGGCATCTAGACTTGAAAAAAAAAACTAATAAGTTAGAGAAAGTCCAGACAGCTACAGAGTTGGTTCCAGATATACGAAATCTTAGTTATGAGATGCTGCTGCAAAATGAGACATACCACCACTTGAAGCCAGAAAATATACTTGGTAATTTGATGATTTTCAAATTAGACCATGGATTTTCGGAGAATACACTACAGAGTTGGTTACAAAGATACGAAATCTCAGTTATGAGAAAAAGCTTACCACCACTTGATTTCAATAGAAAAGAGACATGCTACAGAGCTGGTTCCAGAGGAAATCCAGTCTATCTTATATATATTACTGCATTATAACAGTATATCTATATATATATATATATATATATATATATATATATATATATATATATATATATATATATATATATATATATATATATATATATATATATATATATATATACTCTTCTTCTTCTTCGGCTACATCTTTTCCCACTTTTATGTGGGGTCGATGTTTCTGGCCAGTGTTCTCCATATGTTCCCGTCCCATACCTCATCACCCAACATACCTTTAGACCTCAGGTCGTCATTGATGCAATCCATCCACCTACGCTTTGGTCTCCCCCTCCCTCTTATACCCTGTATATCCATTTCCATCACCCTCCTCCCTACATACTGTTCATCCCTCCTAACGACATGACCATACCATCTTAGTCTACTTTCTTGCATCTTATCTGATATTACTCTAACTTTTGAGGTACCTCTACTTACCTTGTTTCTGATCTTATCGCTTCTTGTCACCCTACACATCCATCTCAACATCCTCATCTCTGCCACATCCAGTTTTTTCTCTTGTGTCTTCTTTATTGCCCATGTCTCTGCTCCATAAATCATCGCAGGTCTCACAACTGTCTTATGCCCTTTACCCCTCAACTTAATCCCTATTCTCCTGTCGCACAGCACCCCAGACACTTTCTTCCAGTTCTTCCATCCCGCTTGTATTCTGTGGGTTATTTCTGACTCTACGTCACCGTCCTCTGCTGCTGTTGATCCCAAATACTTGAACTTTTCAACTCTTTTCAACACCTCCCCCTGCAAATTGACATCCCCATCCTCATCACCTCTCAACCTCAAGTACTCTGTCTTCTTTCTGCTGATTCTCAGTCCTCTATCCTCCATCACTCTTCTCCACTCCTCAAGCTTCTCCTCCACTACCTCTCGTCTGTTTCTACACAGTACAATGTCATCTACAAAGAGCATACACCATGGTGACTGATCTCTAATACATTGGGTTACTACATCCAAGACCAGATCAAATTGATATGAACTCAAAGCAGACCCTTGATGCAGACCAACATTTACTGAGAGACTTTTCGTCAAGCCCACACTGCTCTTAACATTTGCCTCTGCCCTCTCATACATATCTTGAATGATTCTTACATATTTCTCGGGGACTTCCTTTTCTCTAATACACCTCCACACCTAAATTGACGTGGTACTCAATCATATGCCTTTTCCAGGTCAATAAAGACCATATGCAGTCCTTTCTGTTTCTCACGATGCTTTTCCATCATTTGTCTCAAGGAAAATATGGCATACACTGTCCCTCTTCCAGGCATGAAGCCAAACTGTTCATCCCCAATTGTCGTTTCCTATCTGAGTCTCCTCTTTATGATCTTCTCCCATATCTTCATAGTATGACTTAACAACTTTATACCTCTATAGTTTCCACACTCCTGAATGTCTCCCTTCCCTTTATATAATATATATATATATATATATATATATATATATATATATATATATATATATATATATATATATATATATATATATATATATATATATATATATATATATATATATATATATATATTTTTTTTTTTTTTTTTTTTTTTTATTTTTTTTTTTTTTATTTATTAATTTTTTAATGAGTGTGACACCGGGGCAGGCAAAAACAACCCTCATCAATAAAGGCACGGACACGAGAAAATACCAAAACGAAGGAAAAGAAAAAGGTTAGACATGGCAGAGATGAGGTAATGTCACACAGAGGAAAGCGACAGACAGAAAAAACAGTCAAAGTAGGCAGGAGCCAGAGATATGGAGGACTAGGCCCTGAGATGATGATAGATCTGCTTTTTAAAGGATGATAGATCATAAGAATTAGGAGAAACAGAAGGAGGAAGAGAGTTCCAGAGTCTGGAGGTAGATGGGAAGAAGCAGTCGCTGCACCGACCAATCTATAAGCTACAAATCTCCACACAGTACCTGTGAGATGAGGCCACTTGGCAAGTGTTACGCAGCCTCGGCAGTGGGGGAGGGATGCAACTTGCCAACCTATCAGAGCAACAATGGAAGTAGTAGCGATAGAAAAGAGAATGGGAAGATAACTTATAGTGAAGAGAGAGAGAATCCAGATTAGAAGTAAGAGAAGGGTCATTAATGAGTCTGACTGCCTTAGATTCAACCCTATCAAGGAGATAAGTATAAAAAGAAGCACCCTAGATGTGTGAGCAGTATTCTAAGCAGGGACGGATAAGACCTTTATAAATTTTAAGTAACTGTAAAGAGGAAAGTAATGACGAAGACGAAACAAAACCCCCAATATTTGGATGAAGATTTAGAAATTTGGATTACCGGTATGTGATTCCTCCAAGACAAGTTAGAGGCTATATGGATTCCTACTACGTTGATAGCATTAAGAGGGCATATTTCGTTAGTTCCGAAGACAATAGGGTTATCAGGAGAGGAAGATAAAGAAATAGCCAGAAACTGTGTCTTGGAGGCATTGAATTTATCTAAATTTTGAGTGTCCCACTCAGATACTTTTTGCAAATCGGAGTTGAGAGTACAAGGAAGAGTGATACGAGACTGATTACGAGTAACAGAAGAAGGATGATAAGAAAAGGCAGAGGAAAACTGAAGGGCAGAATCATCAGCAAAGTCATGGAGAAGAGAGGAAGATGGGGATTGTAGAAGATCATTGATGAAGAGAAGGAACAGAGTAGGTGAAAGAACAGAGCCCTATGGAACACCACTGGTAACAGAGAAAGGGCTAGATGTCACGCCATAAACAACTACAGATATAAAACGGTCTATAAGAAAACTGGAAATCGGAGAACAGAAAGAAGGGGTAAAGCCATAGGCAGGGGCTTTAGTCAACAGAGTCTTGTGCCAGACTCTGTCAAAAGCCTTAGAGATATTAAGGGCGACCAAAATGGATTCCCCATAGTTCCTCAGAGATGGCCATACATGAGTAAGATAGGACAGGAGATCACCCGTGGATCTTGCCTTGCGGAAGTCGTACTGCTGATCAGATATAAGTGAGTTAGATTCAAGGCGTTTCAAGATGTGAACATTGAGCAAAGTATCGAAAACTTTAGCAATAGAGGAGGTTAGGGGAATAGGTCGGTAGCTTGAAGGAATAGAGCGGTCACCCTTCATAGAAACAGGTTGAACTAGAGCATGCTTCCAAGAAGGAGGCAAAAACGATGGCAAAGCACGGGAACCAGTTCATATGAAAACTCCTTAAGGAACTTTGCAGGGATACCATCGGGACCAGATGCCTTGTTTGTCTTTAGCAAGCGAAGAACCTTATGAACTTTGCGTGAAGAGAGGATAAGGGAAGGCATAGGGTTAGAGTGGGGAAAATATTGAGGAACAGGTGCACTGGAATTATTTATAAAAGAGTTGGCAGAAAAATGAGCCAAAGAGAGTGGCTTTATCAGTGGGAGAGCAAGCTGCAGAACCATTGGAACGAATAAAAGGGGGAAAGCTTGAGTTACAGAAGTTCTTAGCTAAGGACCCGAAGAATTTGTCAGTGGTAACGCGCTGGCTTCGCATTCACGAGGTCGAAAGATCGGTCCCCGTCCAAGACCGAGAGTTTAAGCTGTTTACTGGCAGGAACTGCTGTGGTTGGACATCACAGTGGGGGGTTGGGGCTTGCCCTGGCTGACGAATACCCATTGTAATGAAATGGAAATAAAGTTTAAAAAAAAAAAATTCTTATAAAGGAAGCCATAAACCTTCAAATCTGAGCAGTACAGCGATTCCTAGCTCCAATAAAAGCAGAGCGAGTTAAATCGGAAGGAGAGGCTTGGTAAGATTGGTGTGCCCCATTCCTGGCCTGGATAGCCATGGAGTAGGCACGGTCAAATGGTTTAGGGGGATAAAAAGTTTTTGTAGAAGAGGGGATGTACACCTCCATTCCTGCGGCCATGATCTCAGAAACTTTTAGAGCTACCTGATCAGGGTTGCGGAACGGAAAGCAGTAGTCATCCCATGGGAAGTCAAGAAGAAGTTACACAAATTTTCATGTTGGGTATGCTCAAAGTGCCAAAGGCAGTGCTGAGTAGGAGGAATTAGTGGAGGGGGAGCAAAAATGGAAGAGATTGAGATCATAGAGTGGACACATTTACCAAGCGGGGAAAGCACAGAATAAGAGTAGTTTGAAGGGTAAGAAGTAAGAAATAGGTCAAGAGTGTTTGCTGCATGTTCGTGCCAGTAAGGAATACGAGTAGGATGTTTGATAATTCGCTCCAGATTATGAGTAATAGAGAAAGCAAGGGCCTCTCTAACTCCCACATCAGTGTGAGAAGAATGAAGCCACTCATTGTGGTGTACATTGAAGTCTCCAATGTAGAGAACTGCGGCATGTGGGTGAGAAGATAGCAAGGACTCATGGCACGAGGACAAAATATATATATATTTATATATATATATATATATATATATATATATATATATAATATATATATATATATATATATATATATATATATATATATATATATATATATATATATATATATATATATATATATATATATATATATATTTTATATATATATATTTTATATATATATATATATATATATATATATATATATATATATATATATATATATATATATATATATATATATATATATATATATATATATATATATATATGGTATATTAGTATTTTTTATGGCATTATATTTTTCATCAGGTCTTCAGATACAAATCCTGAACTCCTTAATGTTTCAGATACATAAAAAAAATTCAGTTTTTCTTTCTTGTTGAATATAATACATTACAATAATGGTAAAGGTTTGTTTTGTGAAAATAATAGCAGTTATCATAAAGATAAAATACACAAGGGGATCAGAGTTAAATGTTCCATCAACAAACCATATTTGCTTGTGTGATCAAAGTTTCAAATTATTCTCTGTTAATATAGTTATTAGTAGTACTTTCATAAACTGGAGCTTAATCCTTGTATTGTTATACTTGAATCTTTACCCATTTCTAAATTTTTTGTGCATGACCCAAGCAGAGTGGGGATACTGTGGCAACCTTTTATCCCCCAGGAGCTGAGGGGACATTGAGGACTCTGGTTCTTGATGTAAAAGGTCTGTTAAGTGTGTAACAGGCGTGCAGACCATGATTATTTTTAGGACATTGATTTGTAAAGTATGTAGGGTCTTAGTGTGTTGAGCTCAAAGATCAATGTGGCAGAATAAATCTATGACATACATACAAAATATAGCTTTAATATTGTAGCCAAAAGATAACATTGTATACCGACCGCGTCACTAAAATCTCTCTCTCGTCAACATAAACAAACAAACAAAAGACGCTCGAAAAGCGCAATATCGTATATAATAAATTGAACAGAATTAACATACTCCCTCTCTTTTAAACAGAAAAATATTAAAAAAAATTACAACACTATACTCTATGCTGTATGAATGCAGAACTTAAAAGTTAAATATAACAACAAAAATCTAAAAATAAAACATTACTTTTAATTTTCCTTTAACAAAATCAATACAACATAGCATTCTATTTAATTATTATTTCAAAGATCCATTTTCAAAGACTCTAGCAATTTTCAAAGAATTTACTCCTTTTTTGGTCAATACATCAGCCAACTGTGCTTTTGAATCCACCCAAAATATCTTCAACTCACCATTTTGAACCATTTCTTTGAGAATAGCAATGTCAATTCTTAATCTTTTTTTTTGATACATTTTTAACTGAGTGCACATTATCATAAAGTGAACGGTTATCTACAAAGTCCTACACGCAATTTTCTTTCTTTGTCATATAGTATTTGAGACAACATACTTCCAAGATTATACGCCATATCCACTGCCTCAGCATCTGCAAGTAAGCTCTTTACAACCCTTCTTATTTTCTTTGCCTCCCAATACAAAGGACAAGTATTTCCATTTTGACCCACAAGAAAAATTACAAAGCCCCCAGCACTACCAAATCCATCTGGGAGATTAGCATGGGAAGCATCACAGTATACAAGTAATTTATACTTGGAAGTGTCACTTAATTCTGGGAAGCATATTGAACTCTCAAAAGTACAAGTTTTCCTCAAGACATTTATTTGCCTCAATCAGATCTTTTACTTTAGACTTATTGACCTTACAGCTAAGTTCTAACACATCATATGATATATCAGGTCTTGAATTAGTACACAACCACCCTAGTTGGCCTACAAGACTCCTAAAACTCTCCTTTTCTTTTTCACTACACTCCATATTCTTATTTAATCTTCCAGCAGCACTTACACTTATAGAGTTTAGAGATTTACAGTATTCATTTTGATAAAGTGTGATTCCATGTTCATTCTGAATAATATCTAGTCCAATACCCCTGAAAACAGTACAGTATTACTTTGTTCCCTAACCTGAAAATAATTTCTGATTTGGGTAATGATAACAATTTCAAATATCTTAGTTCCTACCCACAAGAAATCATCTACATGCATTGAAAACAAACCACATCATTCTTCTTCATGGTACCAGTAGAAAGCTGCAGGGTCAGTTTCTACTTGCTTACATCCCATCTTCAGCAGGAAAGTCTTTACTGTGAGATACCACTTCCTAGCTGCGTCATTAAGGCTATATACACATTTTTCTACTCTCCACAGTATATTATTGTCATAACCTGCTTTCACAGGGGGAATAAGATATACCTCACGCTCAAATCGTTCATTCTGTAGAAATGCAGCCTTAATATCATTTGAATTTACTGCCCACTTTTTGGAAGACAAGATGGCAACAAAAGATCGCAACACTTCCTTACTAACAGTGGGAGAATCTGATGGAATGTTTTCTTTTTCCTCAAAACCTCTGGCAACCAGCCGTGCTTTAACTTTCTTTTTTCCAGTACTGATTTCCTTTTCTGTTACTACCCATTGAACTGATAATGCTTTTTGACCCGCATCCAGAACCTCTTTGTACACACCAAATTTCTTCCTGCTTTTCAGTTCTTCCTCTTTTGCTTTGATAAGTTCATGATTTTCTATATTTTCACAAGCCATTACTATTTCACTAGGTTTCTGTATTTTATCCTCATCCAATACAGGGACCCATTTTTCTACATCTCTATACCAGACAAGAGCTGAAATTCGTCCATCTTCATGTTCAATATTCCTCCAACTACTGTATTTTCCTGTGAATTTTCCAGCACGACTATGCAGTTACTGTCTGCCAATTATCTGACTCTTTCGACAGGAGTCTCACTCTCTATCCAATATTTGGAATACTTTTGATTATTACACTACATTCAATTGTGTCCTTAACTGTGGTGTGGTTCTCTTCTTCCTCTGTTTTATCACAAATTACAATTGTGTCCTTAACTGTGGTGTGGTCCTCTTCTTCCTCTGTTTTATCACAACTTTTGTCTTCTACAGTATTTTCAACTGGATTTATAACTGCTTCTATCTCTTTACTTGTAACATTCTCCTCCATTTTTCTTTGATGCCTCAATATATCAAGTAGTGAATTTCTTGCTTCTTCAGTATTTCTGTCGAAACTGTATGGTATCTTCTGAACATGCATTTCATGGGCTCTTACAACATTTGAACCATATTTCAAGATCACTGTTTTATCATCTTGACCAATGACTGTAGCAGGTCCTTTCCATTCCTTTTGCCCTTCTCTCTTGAAATACACTTGATCACCATTATTAAGGGCTATTCCAGTGTTTCTCACTTTATGTCATAGTGCCCGTCGTATTCTCTCGGAGGTTTCTGCAGCAATAAAAGCTTTTCTTGCTGAGTGACTAGCATTGAGATGTTTAGCTATCATTTCACTAGATGCTGTACCTTCCAGTGCAGGAAGTTCGTCACTCATGGTACATGGCAGTTTCGGATTCCATCCGTATACAAGTTGATTAGGGCTGAAACCCCCTGTCATCTGAAGGCAATTTTTAGCATTGACTGCCCATGCTAAAGCCACTTTTAAAGATAATTCTGGTTGCTCTGCTACTATTTTGGCCATCATTTCATCTATAACCGCATGATTCCGCCCACACAGGCCATTACTGAAGGGAGAATATGCAGCTGTATGCATTATCTGAAAGCTCATATTCTCACATCTCTTAAGAACATGTTGTTAGCAAACTCACCACCATTATCACAAAGAAATTTTGCAGGGGCTCCTAAGCCAGTTCCCAACCAAGTCATCATAATATTCTCAACTATCTCCTTAGGTTCTTTACTTTTAATCACACATGATTTTGAGAACCTTGTTGCCATGTCTACCATATGCAGAAAATATATATCTCCTTTCCTATACTCCTTTAGGTCTACTGCTACAATTTCATTGAACCCCTTTGCCATATTCATACTTACAATTGGCCTTGATAGCATTTTCTTGTACTTCATGTGTTTATCACAGCAATTTGACACTTCTTCAGCACATCTCGTCTTTTACACCAGCATCCTTTAACAGCTGAATCAGTCTCTTATGAGTGAGATGACCAAAT
The DNA here is from genome assembly GCA_037179515.1 of Halocaridina rubra. NCBI lineage: Eukaryota > Metazoa > Arthropoda > Malacostraca > Decapoda > Atyidae > Halocaridina > Halocaridina rubra. The sequence continues at coordinate 6,484 of JAXCGZ010021166.1, read as the reverse complement.
TGTTGGTGTAGTTTTTCAATTTTTTTCTTCTTTTCTTTTTCATCATCACCTAAGGTTAACATTATTTCTTCTGTTTTCTTCCAAACTTCCTTCTCATCCCTAAGTGGAAGGCAATAGTGTCCTGAAGAAGTGCACCTCAATTTAATTTTTTTTCCATGTATTATTGCAATATCATTTTCCAAGTCCAATCTCATTTGTGCTCTCTTCATTGATTTCTTGGTGAATAGAAGGGGAATAGAGAAGTTCACCACTTCAGCTGTTATATATGCTCTGTTACCAGTAATTTTCACTGGGAATTTTATCTTCTTCATTGATTTGTACATATTACTGTCACCATATCTAAATGTTGCTTCACTTTCTTCTTCTTCTATCATCAATTTCTCCTCTTCTGATAACATCTGTATATACGACTTCAACCAGTCAATACTACAAACTGTAGAACTGCATGCTGTATCGAGAATAGCATAACTAATATATTGTTATCAACACTGACATTATTTCAGGACTTTCAACAACAGCATATGACTCAGCTTCGTGTAATTCTTCATTTTCACTATTTATATATACATTTTTCGGACATGTTGGAGACAGATGGTACTCAGATCCACATAAAGAACACTTTCTAACTTTACCATATTTATCAGCAGAGTTTTATGGCCAGTTTTTTCACTTTTATTTTGTTTCTTCTTCCTCTAAATCCTACACGGCCTCTTCCCCTCGTGACTATATTTACATCCTGTGTGTTAAACACTGGCTCGGATTTTACTACTACTGCAGGAGTCTCACCTAGGCCTACATTATATGACACTGCACCCAATGACAAAACTTCTTGGCTTCCAAAACATTTCTTTAAGGCTTTCTGCATGGACTCAAAACATTTCTTCTGGTTCACTGAAAGATACTGCTGTCAACACTATTTGTTTGTCTTTAACCTCTAGGCCAGCATTATCCAGTAGTTTGAATGCTAAAATACACTTTGGTATAGTCACATTGTACTTACCTAAAACCTCACTTCTTTTTCACAAATTCCAAAATATACTTCTCCATAGTGTCTTCCTTTTCCTTTTTATATCTATCTAATCTTGTCCATGATTCCTATGCTGCTGACATTTTATCCTTTTTATACCATTTATCCAAGTAGCCTAGCAAAACTTTCACTCCGTCGTTATTTGCTAATTTTTCAATGTCTACTTCTTCAAAGTCTTACCCCTCACCTCGCTTCCTTCTGGGAATGATAGGGCAATTGTCATAGCTTGTTTCTTATTTTCAATATTTGTGACACCAAGCCATGCCTTTAATTCTTGTATCCAGTGGTCGTAACTTTTGTTTCCTCCAAACATCGGCACTCGTGCCCGTCCACAATCGCTATTGTCAGTCATCTTTTCTTCTTTATTTTCGTCTTAATACTCGTCAGTTTCCTAAAGCCTGCCACAAACCACGTTTTGCTACCATTTGTTGAGCTCAAAGATCAATGTGGCAGGATAAATCAATGACAGACATACAAAATATAGCTTTAATATTGTAGCCAAAAGATAATGTAGCATACCAACCGCGTCATTAAAATCTCTCTCTCGTCAACATAAACAAACAAACAAAAGACGCTCGAGAAGAGCAATATCGTATATAATAAATTGAACAGAATTAACATTGTGGTGGGCCTTAGAGAACCTGTTGTTCATTTTGGAGTATTTGTTGCTGTGATGTCAACATGTTATATTGTTGAGTCACTATTAGAAAGTGTAAAGCTACTTAGTGTTTTGTAGAGTTTGTTGGTGGCTTTTTTGAGCTCAAGTATTTGTACATAATCATTTCTATATAATGTTAGGTCAAACAGTTTATTGTTGATTTGTGTGTTAAGTGCTTGTAGTTGCTGTGTAGTGTCCCATGTGTGGTGAGGTGCTGAAAAATAACAATATTTTTTTTATTGCGACACCAGGACGGGCAAAAAAAATTAAAAAAATAAATCTGCCCTCGTCTGGCCTGGGCACAAAGAAAACATAAAGTAAAGAGAAATAGAGATGGGGAGTGTTGCATCTTGTCAGATGTGCAGGGATAATAAGAGATGTCTAATGAATATCTAAGAATATTTGGTGCAGATGTAGGAATAAAATAAGAACCTTGTCTGATGATGTTTAGAATATCTGGTTTGAAATTGGTGGTCTTTTTCTGTTACCCTTTAGGATGTGTATTTTGGGTGGGGTCTGAATTATTGTTAAAAGTGTACAGCATCATTTACATATGTGATGGCAGTACTGCTTAGTTTCAAATCAAGGTTATGTTTCATTAAAGAAAGCTTCCTTGTTGACGTGTAGGTAAATGGTGTTTGTGTGCTAAGGTTAACCGGAATGATTCATGTTCTGTTGATTATGGGAAGATTATTGAAAATTGAAGTCTCCACCACTTTCCATGTTGCCTGGGGCCTATGTATGATGGTGAACAAAAGGTAATGTCTGGAGCTGATACTGATGGGGAATATAGGAGCACTGATGAATGTTATTCATGATTAAAAGGTTTTGTATTTCCAACCTTCTGAAGGTGTAAGTGTTGTCAGCAGTATTTAGATTGATTGTATTTCTGTGGTAGTGTGACATAAGGGGAGAAGGGATTTTGTGTGCACAGGTGTTAATGAAGCTAACTGATTTTTGCACTAAAGTGATAAGTCCAACACTGCCTCTGCTGATCCAGTCTTTTTTAATGGTGGTGAAGTTATGAAATGTGGGTGTCTTATGTTCTGTGTAGTTTTGTTTCTTATTAGATGGCAATGCACACACTGTGTTGTTTGATGAGTGAGTTTTTGTTTTTTAGGTGTTTATGACATATATGTTAAAATGTAAAATAATGATACTGTATGTGCAGTGTGTGTTAGGTGCTGCTACAGAGGGTGAGGATGGGGGTCTAGGTGGGAGAGAGGTAGTAGGAGAATGTCATAATGATGGTTGAGATGAGGGTTGGAAAAATGAGGATGTTGATGGAGTTGAAAGGATGGGCAGCTTGGGCAATTGGCTTGGATGGAGTAGGGGATGGGTTTGGAGGAGCAAGTTCGAGTTTTTGTGTACTTTTCAATTCAGCAAGTACAGTACAGGTAAAAATAGTCCAGTTTCTGCATGCATAAGTTTCAGAAAACTGAACCTTTGAGGTGTTAGCTCAATGTGAATTGTCTGTAGAGTATGATGGACATATGCATTTATAGATGGGTCCTTGATGGCTCTGTATGTCTCAGCCTAGGAGAAATTTTCTAGAAATGACCCCCAGAGAATTTTATGATGTACAAAAACTTGTTTTGAATGTATGTGTTGTCTTGGAGATGAGGTAACTGCCCAGGTGACCAAAACCTCTTTCAAGTTCTCATACCTCGGGAGGAGCAGAGGTTGGTGATGGCACTTAGGCATACATTGCTGCTCCTCTCCTAATTTGCAGCTCTGGAGGGTGGACCCACAACGAAGACACAGCCACTCCAGGTTCATCCCAAAGTCTTTTATATAAATGGTGTACTGAACAGTCACATCATGAAAGGAATAATCAATTTTTTGTGAGATACACTTACACAAATATATTTCAAGATTAATATACAAGCTAATTTAATATACAAATCCTAAAGAAAATTATTATATTGCTTTTATGTCAAAAAATAAAAATTAAAAATTAAAAAGCATACCAATTAATACTACAACAGATTATAAAAAGTTTGAAGTAAGGCAGTAGGTCAATCTTAAAGCATATCTATAGATACATTAAAGACATTAAAATAAAAGCACTTCAACAAAAGTATCATAATTTCCTGAAAATTACAAAGGCCATTAAAAAGATTACCATATACATTACAATATTTACACTGAAAAATATATAGCCTTGTCTGTTCTAATAAAATAAATCCAACTCAAATGATAGGAAATGGATGAATTTTCACATATATTGTTATGTATATATTAGAATACTAACTCAAGAAAGATTTCAGTCTTTTTCTTCTTATATTTCTCCTTGGAATTATTACGGAATTCTTTTCAGCAGAAACTCTTTGACGGGGAGATTCATCATTTTCATCACCTTCATGCCTTGAAACTTCAACAGAACTTGTAATTTTATTATTACCCCTTCTATTTAATTTTCCATAAACAATGTCTTGAAGGTGCCCACTAATATTATTCCTCTTATTTTCTCTTGAGGAAAGCAGAATTTTGGCTTTTACCCTCATGGATCTTCTGGGATTCAAAGGAATATCAGATGTCCCACATGAACCTGCATCCCCTCCTGGAATACTGGAGGGTGTATCATATTCTCCGTCACTTACCCCGGGAGATTTTTTAGAAGTCGAAGGAATATGAGAATCTCTCTTTCTTACTGATTTATGACAAGGCATATTATCTTCATCGGCATTTTTCGTCAGTATATTTCTGGGAGTCAGGGGAATATTAGATATCCCATGTGAGCCATCATTCCTTAATAATATATTAGAAGTTGTTTCATGTTCTCTATCACTTTCTCCAAGAGATTTTTCAGAAGTCAAATGCATATCGGAGATCCCATGTGACTCTTGCTGTCTCACTGATGCAATACAAGCGCCATCACCTTCACTTGAACATTTCCTTGAGTAATTTGTAGATGTAGGTTTGGCAACTGCATCGCACGAATCTTTCTCTTTCAAGCTTGTATTATGCCTATCATCATGTTCTTCATCACTACTTTCTTGGCTAGAACTATCAGAACTTGAAATATCTCCGTTATTTTTACGATGCTGCAATGCAGTCGCGTTCCAATTCACGTCACTCTTCCCTGCCTGGCATGATGATGGAGAGAGTAAAGAGTAACTTTCTGTATACAACTTCCTCTTTGCAGGTATGCGTTTAGATACTGCTGGTCCCGGAACTCTACTGCTTGGGATGTGTCCACTAGCTGATGGCTTTGGTTCCAAATCAGATGACCTGTTTGTTGATGAACTGTTTCTATCAATATCTTTATCAGGAGTTATGATTCTTCTTTTTAAAAGATGACACCTTTCCTTGTTTGCGTAACTATTACTGAGATTATCATCTGAGGATTCAGTATCCACTTCCTTATAGGGGTTACTTTCCATGGATATTTTAAACTTATTTCCTGGAAATATAATAATAATAATAATAATGAGAGACGGAAAGTCAGTAATAACTTCACTTACTGAAAAGACTCTCACAGTAGAGTTTTTTGTGTTTAATGATTAATTACAAATTTTGAAGCTTTTGCTTTCCAATGAGAGCATTTGCAAGATACCAATATACTCTCCTGTTGAACAGTACTCTGAAAGGAGAGTACATAGCTATACAGTAATAAAATTGCTATCAACAGAAAATAAAAGCCTGAAAATGTGCAACTTATTATTAAGCACATTACTGTGGGTTTCTTTTATCCAATAATAACAATAACAACAATAATAATAATAATAATTTTCATTATACATACTGTCTTTTCTTCCCAAGGGCACAACCAAACAAAGGAGAACGAAAACACACAATAAAATTAGTTTCCCTCTCGAATTATAAATATTCTCTATCACATTTACGGAAAGTGTATATAGTGAAGAAGACAAAATCATTGTTAATACTAGTATCCATAACCAGGCTTCAGGTGATCCAGATTTACCAAATAAATATAATAACCATATGATTTTGTTTACTGATATTTTACATTGACGGATGTGTATGTGTTCTCACCAAAATATTCAATCTTCAGAACTCTTTTCACTTTCTAAGAGATGAAGAATATTATTTTGGAAAGATAAGCAACTCATCCTTTAACCATCCTGGCCACAGGGGGGGTAGGATTTATTGGGGTTTGGTTTATCTGAATTGTCTTCAAGTAAAGAGCAACGGGGGGAGGGGCTTACCGGCTCCAGTCCATCTGAATCATTTGTAAATGATAATGAGCCACAAGAGGAGAAGAACTTTTGGGCTCTAGTCCATCTCCATGGCTTGCTACATATAATGAGTTACAAGAGAGTAGGAATTTTCAATATAAGGAAATGTGTGGCAACCCTTCACTACGCTAAAGGAGTCTCACCCCCTCCTCTGGAACAGCCCATAGGCACCTCTCTCGGGTAAATTGTAAAACCATCTATTTGATGGTACCTGTTCTATGGAGTAGCTCTCGGTCAACTTCCTGATCTTAGATATATACACCTCTGCATCATAGGCTGGGTTTGAGAGGAGGAGTCTCGTTTTCTTAAGAAGCAATCATGGTTGTGATGTAGCTCTAAAAGATCCTAATTTGACTGGCATCAAATATATTGTGCAACTACTGATGACAAGGAAACTGACAAAGCTGAGGGGAGAGGGTCCCTTCAAGAACTGCTGAATAAAAATATTATTGTTGGACACGGCAAGTTAAGAAATTTGGCCTGCCCAGAGTCCTGCTGATCAAGGGAGAAATCCTCTGAGGAATAGAATATGAGAAAAGTGTACCTGAAACATTGGCAACGTCTTCTAGAATAGAATCTCAATAAGAATCCACCAAG
>JAXCGZ010021165.1:57500-67500 GCA_037179515.1 Halocaridina rubra | reverse complement strand
ATATATATATATATATATATATATATATATATATATATATATATATATATATATATATATATATATATATATATATATATATATATATGGATTTGGTTTTACGTCACGAACTCCCTTTTCTACTAAGGGTTAGGACGGTTGCCTTCTTGCGAAGGACTTGTTTTAGCAGATGTAATTGTTACCCTGAGTGTATGCCCTTACTAACCTCAGTCCGTGACGGGGTGCGAACCCTCGACCTGCCGCCTCAGAGTCGCGGACGCTACCATTTTGCCACGGAGAGTATATATATATATATATATATATATATATATATATATATATATATATATATATATATATATATATATATATGTATATATGTATATATGTATATATATATATATATATATATATATATATATATATATATATATATATATATATATATATATATATATATATATATATATATATATATATATATATATATATATATATATATATATATATATATATATATATATATATATTATATATATATATATATATATATATATATATATATATATATATATATATATATATATATATATATATATATATATATATATATATATATATATATATATCTTGTAAGAGAAGGTGACTCTGGAACATTTATATTATTGTTGAACATCAGAGAGGAATTTTAAGGTATGAAGACAGCTTGTTTCAGATATCAACTTTGAAGACTTGCATTTAGAGATTCCACTCCATGGAGGTACTGGTGTCTTCGCTGAATACTATCTTCAACATGAAGTCCTCATTGCCGCAGTAGTAAGACGTAAACGAGCTTTCGAAGGGCATCCTTCATCGTTTGGTTATTAAACAAATCCTTTCGGAAATAAATCACGTGAAAAAAGACGAGAACCAAGAAGTTCCACTTAAAGAAAGGTTCAAATATCCTTTTCTCTGGCGACTGTTTTCATCAAAGATTTTTTAATTCTTGTTTGGTCTTGATGCTCCTCCATGGTTTGGAAAATATATCTTGTAAGAGAAGGATACTCTGGATCGTTTATATTATAGTTGAGCATCAGAGAGGAATTTTGAGCTATGAAGACAGCTTGTTTCAGATATCAACTTTGAAGACTTGCATCGAGAGATTCATAACCTGATGACACTTAAGCCTCGGGATACTGAACTCGCAACAAATAACTAGCTATATGAATTAATAAATAAATTAATAGATAAGTAAATAAAAAAAAATACAATTATGATATAGGTCAATATCACTGCGAACTTATCGAGTAATATACAAACGAGAATCTGAACTTGCATTCAAGCTTTGTTGAAAAATAATATCCCCGGCAGGAAATAAAATATATATATATATATATATATATATATATATATATATATATATATATATATATATATATATATATATATATATATATATATATATATATATATATATATATATATATATTAAGCTGTGGATGTGACGTCTGCCCCGGACAAGATCTGACCTCTGACTGACTAGGCTCTCTTGTGCTACTCATTGCGATCGGTGGTTATCAAGCGTGTCACTGCCACCCAGCACTTGTAGGCATCTCTGAAATGACTTGTGAGGCTATAGGCATCTTTAATTGCCTTATGACACTCCTCACCACCAAACTGAAATATCTCATATATTTCTGACGAAGCATTATAAATACTTCTATGAGAGCCTTACAATTTTCTAACTATCATTATTTTACAAAAACGGTGCAGAACTATCTAAGAAACTGACTTATGAAACTATTACAATCTCATCCAATTATCTAAACAGAGTACAGTAATATCAAAATTACTGTGCAAAAAACTGACTAAGAAAAATCTATTCTTTATAACAAGCATTGTAATCAAAATCACAAAATCAAACTTAAGTATTCTCAATTGCAACATATAGCTAGAAAGCATTGGCAAAATTACTTAAGAACAAAGCTAATTAAGCTTTTTCATTAATCAAACAGTACACAATACATTTGAACATGAATAATGAAAGTATTTTTAAAAGAAAGCATTTGTCATGGTGTGAAAAGTTAAAAACATTCGCAATTACAATATGTAATTACTGTTCAAGGACAAACTGATATGAGAACTCAATGAACATAATATTAAATATATTCGTCTATACTCTTCCTTCACAAAGATCTGCATACCACCTCTCAACCTAAGAATTAAATGAGGGGTGGATTTTTCTGCAACTCAGTGAACACAAAGATTAAATCATGATTCAAAACAATGATAATATTTAAGCAAAACAATGATAATATCTAAGCTAAAAACAGCTTATTATGATTTTTGCTAATTCTACATTTTATCAATGGCACTTATTCTAATAGATTTATATCTAAGGGAGACTGAGGTTTTTTCACTTAAAATTATCTTAAAGCTAGGAAAAAAAATTAAGAAAATATATAAATTTTGTCTTTTCACATCGTGGTCAAAGACAGTGGGTACATTTTGTTTTCCATTTTTTTCAGTTCTAATACGTGGGGGAACATACTTTGTAATTTAACTAATAGGGGATTTTCCATACCCTTTCTCTTTTCACTATAGTTATGACACGTATGGGGATTCTTTCTTTCCCACTTTTCATTTTTTTATTTTTTTTTCAGGAATTTTAATTTCCCCAGCCCCCCAAGGGTAATCATTGCCTAGGACTTTCCATTGCATTCTTCAAATTTCCACTCCTCCGCCTGGAGGGCGTCGATGCATCATCCAGCTTAACCGGAACCCCTCTCGCCCGATTTCAATCGACTCTTGAGGTGGCTCTTGAATATAACCACCTCTCACGTACACCTGCAATGCCACAGCGCCTCTCACTTCAGTAGCTGAAAAACACGCTCACACTGAAGTAGATTTTCAGGACGAAAATTAGAGCCTAATGTCACTAATACAGCTGCAAGAAAGGCTTCATATGATTTTTGGGTACAAACAATGCCCATATATCGGTATTCCGAGGCCATACTTCACCTCTCCTGCAACTGTAAGCGCTTTCAATCTCTCCCATGGGTAAAAGGGACTGGTCTGTGAAAATCAAATTTGAAAATTGCAGGTCGGGGCTGCCTGGAAATAGGGTGGTAATGGAAAGTATGTGTCTACACCATTAGATTATTATTCCAAGATACTTAGGACTTAGCTGAATAAATGATACATAACATTACTCTACTATAGATATAAAAAGAACAGTCATTAAATGCTGAGAACAGCCACTAAAGAAATACTCTTATTAGCAATAACTGCAGTAGCATCAAGCATGAATTCAAGATAAAAGATATAAACTATTTGGTTACTGCTGATAGCATTTACTAAAATAATAATTATGTAAAAGGCCATTGAGTGATAGCAACAATAACAGTTAACATAATAATAACAATACTACTCAGGAATAGCAGCGCATATGCAAATGAGACTGGCATTTCGAAGTAAGAACAGACTCTTACACTCATACTTCGCAACGATGCTCTTCCTAACACTGTCTCCTTTGACTATTCGAATTCCTGCAGTCATAATGTGTGTGTGTGTATATATATATATATATATATATATATATATATATATATATATATATATATATATATATATATATATATATATATATATATATATATATATATATATATATATATATATATCTGTATGTATATATGTGGAGCATAAGCATCAACTTTCTGGTTACCCACCATGTCACTGGGAGTTTTATCTACTTTCTAAAACAGTTCCAAAATGTGGCAGAAAAACTCATATAAATATCAGTTCTACTGATGTCTTATCAGTATTTATGCAATATCAACATGCAAAAACTTATAAACTGAAATAAAACTTGGGCACACTTATCATCTAAATTTGCAAAGAAATCTAAAAAGAATTAATTATCATAATACTCTGTCAACACAGAGAAATAACATTTTTCAGTATGTAAAGAGAGAAAATGATGAGAGAGAGAGAGAGAGAGAGAGAGAGAGAGAGAGAGAGAGAGAGAGAGAGAGAGAGAGAGAGAGAGAGAGAGAGAGAGAGAGAGAGAGAGAGAGAGAGAGAGAGAGAGAAGAGAGAGAGAGAGAAGAATTTTATATTATTTCTTCAAAAAACTTATAATTTCGCTTGTAAGGCCCTTCTTTATGTCTTGACTTCCTGCCCAACTATACAAATGGACAGAGCGCAACTGCAATCATTTACTAACATCTAAAAAGAATAAAAAAACAAAATAACTTAGTGTACAACTGCAGAAACATCGAAGCACAAATCCATTCCTTTCTGTTTAACATTGCAAAGGACTCTACTGAAATGAGCATACACATCCTTGTCTATTATGACAATCTTTTCTCTTTCTATAAATCAGAGGGTTGAGTCGAAGCACACATTCTCTGTATGTCAACATACCCCTGATTAAATCAAAGCAAAATACTACAATCATATGTGATAATATCTCTACTACTATCAACAAAATTACAACTATCTTTTCTTAATAAATGACTTAAAAGGACTTAAGGATCATTATTTTTAAATTTCAAAAACTCAACATATAAACTCTGAGAATCTCAATTATCTTAATTAGCTCAATTGTAATTATAAATTTCATGACAATGATAGTATTTAACAATAATTATCTCTAGATAATCTTTTTCAAAACTCTTTAATTATAATATATCAAAGAGATAAAGATATTAAAGATTTCTTCAACATAAAAAAACTATATGACAAAAACGGGTATATGAAAAAAAATATGAAAAGTTTGTCTCTGTGTATGCAGTAATAAAAATAAGAAATCATATTTCATTTGCAACATTAAAGAATGCATTTTGATAAAGCTTTATAATCTCTTTAGGAGTTGTACATGAGAAATATATATATATATATATATATATATATATATATATATATATATATATATATATATATATATATATATATATATATATATATATATATATATATATATATATATATATATATATATATATATATATATATATATATATATATAATATATATATATATATATATATATATATATATATATATATATATATAATATATATATATATATATATATATATATATATATATATATATATATATATATATATATATATATATATATATATATATATTATATATATATATATATATATATATATATATATATATATATATATATATATATATATATATATATATATATATATATATATATATATATATATATATATATATATATATATATATATATATATATATATATATATATATATATATATATATATATATATATATATATATATATATATATATATATATATATATATATATATATATATATATATATATATATATATATATATATATATATATATATATATATATTCTTCTACTATCTCAAATTTGAATTTTTTCAAATTACTACTCAACAGAACTACCTCAGGAGACAGGGGGGAGTTATACACTTTTTTTTCTTTTGCATACTTACAGTCGGGTAGGTACTTATATAACTTCTTTTTTGCTCTCTTTCCTTTCCTACCCAAAAATACTGCCAATATCTGCCTTCTGGCCTTCAACTGCCTTGCTTTCGCGGGGAGTTTTGCGTGTAGGAGCTGTTCCTCCCCTGTCCCTTCAATTTCTGGATCAACTTCGTCTCCTTCAAATACAGGAATCGGCTGTTTGACATTCTTGTTGTCAATTCTTGGGAATTCACACTCCCTTCTTTATGACCAAGCTGAAATAATTTTGACAAACATTATCATGGCTAAAACTTTCAAAGTTTTATATTATCTATCTAACATATCCCATCGGACAAATAATGTATATACTGCAGCAAGAAAGGAAAATAAAGAATCATTCATAGATTCACGTCCTTTATCACTTAATATCTACCTTGGAATCATCGGAAATTGAATAAAAATCTCAATGGCGAGTAGGAGACGAAACAAACATAAAGCAAACTTGGCAAATCAACGATATCTGGGCAGGTGGAGAATCTCTCTCTCAGAAATATCCTTCAATAGATATTGCAACAGCTACATCACCTCCCATAAATATACGCTGATATGAACTGCACAAAGACCCGGTGGAGCAGGGGAATGATCCTTGCAAACTTCCTTTGCTTCTGCTTCTGCTACTGTTCTCCAAACTCCACCGAGTTTGTGTCTTTCTTTGAATATTTATCCTCGTGCCATGAGTCCTTGCTATATTCTCACCCACATGACGAAGTTCTCTACATTGGAGAGTTCAATGTACACCACAGTGAGTGGCTTTATTCTTATCACACTGATGTGGGAGGAAGCGAGGCCCTTGCTTTCTCTATTACTCACGATCTGGAGCAACTTATCAAACATCCTACTCGCGTTCCTGATCATCACGAACATGCTGCAAACACTCTTGACGTACTTTTTACCTCCAACCCTTCAAACTACTCATATTCTGTGCTTTCCCCTCTTGGTAAATCTGACCACTCTATGATCTCAGTCTCTTCCATTTTCGCTCCCCCACTACCAATCCCTCCTACTCAGCGCTGCCCTTGGCACTTCGAGCGTACCTAACATGAAAATTTGCGTAACTTTCTCTTTGATTTCCCATGGGATGACTACCGCTTTCGGTCCTGCAACCCTGATCAGGTAGCTCTAAAAGTTGCCGAGATCATGACCGCGGGAATGGAGGCGTACATCCTCTCTTCTACAAAAACTTTCTCTCCCCCTAAACCTTGGTTTGACCGTGCCTGTTCCATGGCTATCCAGACTAGGAATCAGGCTCACCGAATTTACCAAGCCTATCCTTCCAATTTAACTCGCTCTGCTTTTATTATAGCTAGGAATCACTGTACTGCTCAGATTCGAAGGTCTAAGGGTTCCCTTATAAGAAGGAAAATTGATGATCTTAACTCCTCTCCCACTGACAAATGCTTCTGGCCCTTAGCAAAAAACCTCTCCAAAAACTTTTGTAATTCAAGCTTTCCCCCTCTCATTTGTTCTGATGGTTCTATAGTTTGCTCTCCCACTGACAAAGCCACTCTCTTTGGCTCTTATTTTTCTGCCAACTCTTCTATAAACGATTCCAGTACACCTGTTCCTCAGTCTTTTCCCCTCTCTAAGCCTCTGCCCTCCCTTATCCTTTCTTCACGCAAAGTTCATATGGTTCTTTGCTCGCTAAAGACGAACAAGGCATCTGGTCCAGATGGTATCCCTCCAAGGTTCCTTAAGGAGTTTGCAGATGAACTGGCTCCCATGATTTGCCATCATTTTCGCCTCATTCTGTAAACCAGTATCTATCCTTCATCTTAGAAACATGCTCTAGTTCAGCCTGTTCCTAAGAAGGGTGACTTCTCTATTCCTTCTAACTACCGACCTATTGCCCTAACCTCCTCTATTGCTAAAGTTTTCAAATCTTTGCTCAATGCTCACTTCTTGAAACACCTTGAATCTAACTCACTTATCTCCGATCACCAGTACGGCTGTTGCAAGGTAAGATTCACTGGTGATCTTCTGTCCTTTCTTACTCATGTATGGTCATCTTCTCTGAGGAACTATGGGGAATCCTTTGTCGTCGCCCTTGATATCTCTAAGGTTTTGACAGAATCTGGCACAAGGCTCTGTTGGCCAAACTCCCTGTCTATGGCTTTACCCCTTCTTTCTGTTCTCTGATTTCCAGTTTTCTTACTGACTGTTCTATATCTGTAGTTGTTGATGGCGCGACATCTAGCCCTTTCTCTGTTACCAGTGGTGTTCCACAGTGCTCTGTTCTTTCACCTACTCTCTTCCTTCTCTTCATCAATGATCTTCTACAATCCCCATCTTCCTCTCTTAATCATGCCTTTGCTGATGATTCTACCCTTCATTTTTCCTCTGCCTTTTCTTCACAACCTTCATCTGTTACTCGAAATCAATCTCGTATCACTCTTTCTTCTACTCTTAACTCCGATTTGCAGAGAGTATCTGAATGGGGCACTAAAAATTTAGCTAAATTCAATGCCTCCAAGACACAGTTTCTGGCTATCTCTTTATCTTCTTCTCCTCCTGATAACCCTATTATCTTTGAAACTAACGAAATTTAACCTCTTAACTCTATCAACATATTAGGAATCCATATAGCCTCTAACTTGTCTTGGAGGAATCATATTATCTTAATTTCTAAATCTTCATCCAAAAAAATCGGGGGTTTTGTTTCGTTTTCGTCATTACTTTTCCTCATTCCAGTTACTTAAAATTTACAATGGTCTTATCTGCCCCTGCTTAGAATACTGCTCACACATCTGGAGTGCTTCTTCCTTTACTTATCTGCTTAATAGGCTTTAATCTAAGGCAGTCAGACTCATTAATGATCCTGATCTTACTTCTAACCTGGATTCTCTCTCTCTTCGCCGTAGGGTATCTTCCCTTTTGCTTTTCTATCGCTACCACTTTTATCGCTGCACTGATGAGTTGGCGAGTTGCATCCCTCCTCCACTGCTGAGGCCATGTAACACTCGCCAAGCGGCCTCATCTCACAGGTACTGTGTGGAGATTTGTAGCTCGCGGATTGGTCGGTGCAGCAACTGCTGGCTAGTACAGTGGTAACGCGCTGGCTTCGCATTCACGAGGTCGAAAGATCGGTTCCCGTCCAAGACCGAGAGTTTAAGCTGTTTACTGGCAGGAACTGCTGTGGTTGGACACCACAGTGGGGGGTTGGGGCTTGAACCCCGGCTAACGAATACCCATTGTATAATGAAATGGAAATAAAGTTTGTTTGTTTGTTCCTATCTACCTCCAGACTCTGGAACTCTCTTCTGCCTTCAGCCTTTCCTAATTCTTATGACCTTTCATCCTTTAAAAAGCAGATCTAGCGTCATCTCAGAGCCTAGTCCTCCATATCTCTGGGTCCTCTGTACTTTGACTGTTTTTTGTTTCTACGTTTTCCATTGTGTGACATTACCTCATCTCTGCCTTGCCCTTAACCTTTTTCTTTTCCTTCGTCTTGGTATTTTCTCGTGCCCGGGCATTTATTGTTGAGGGCAGTTTCTGTCTGTCCCGGTGTCACACTCTTAAAAAAAAAAAAAACTCCTTCCCCATCATGCGTCCCCAACTGACATTCCCGCGATTCCACGCTCGAAACCAACCCCCCCATTATACCCCCAGTCAGTCATACCCATTCTCTGCCTCACTCATTGCATCACTTCCAAACACTCATCCCCTTTCTCTCTGTAAAATTCCCCCCCTTCCCCTCACTTTGAAGGAGTACGTGGGTGAAATCTCTGTTGGTCCGCGTGGTCACATGACTGCGTCACCAGTCCTAGGTCCCTATCTACTCCCACTAAGGTGCGTTAATGCTACACAACAACTTTCTTTCCTCCAACACTGAGGGCATGAGCTTGTTGGCGGTCTCTCAAGGTGTATCCCTCACGGCTATCAGACCCCATTCCTTCTCCCCTCTACGTTATGTTATGGATACACTGAAAACCCCCCCTACCCCAGTACAGCACAAATTCACTCGAGTTTACTCTTATTTTTGCCTGCATAGTGCGAAATTGAAAACCCATATTGAAATAATATCACAACATTCTCTAATTCTTCAAAAAGACATGCTATACACGTATTTTAATATCAATTTCTTTATCATAACAACATTAGAAGAACGATCTGTCATTTGTCTTTTTCTCTCCAAAATATTACACCCTTAAAGAAATAATAAAAAGAAATGACCTTGAATACAGGTGCAAGGATTTTCTCACTCGACTTTTTACACTTTAAGAGGTTAATATAAAATTGACTTTACACGTACATTAAACCTTTTCAATTAAAACCAATACATTTGCCTTCTTAAACATCAACTTAGGCATTAATACAAGTAAATTGAACACCCTTCAACTGCAATTTCTCATTATATTATTCAAATAATAACTAAACTGAAGCTTATTACTGCTTATAGCTATTAGTGCAAAATATCCATGTTAGTAATGGGTACAGAAACTCTACTTTTATTAACTTACTAGGAGCCACACCCCCTCATAGGCGGGTTGGCTGAGTTA
>JAXCGZ010021165.1:25000-47500 GCA_037179515.1 Halocaridina rubra | reverse complement strand
TTGACTTAGATTCAACCATATCAATGGGGATGAGTATCAGAAGAAGCACCCCAGATGTGTGAGCAGTATTCTAAGAAGGGATGGATAAGATCTTTACAGATTTTACGTAACTGAAAAAAAAAGTTAAGTAATGATGAAAAGGAACCAGAACTCTTAATGTTTTATATTCAGATTAAGAAATTTGGATTATGTGACATCTCTAAGACAAGTTAGAGGCAATTAGGATTCCTAATATGTTAATAGATTTAACAGGGTAAATTTAATTAGCTTCTAAAGACACTAGGACTATCAGGAGGAGGAGAAGATAAAAAGATAGCCAGAAACAGTACCTTGGAGGCATAAAATTTATGTAAATTTTGGGTGCCCCATTCAGATACTCTCTGTAAATCAGAGTTGCGAGTTGAAGAAAGAGTGATACGAGAGAGATTACGAGTAGCAGATGAAGGTTGTGAAAAGAAGGCAGAGGAAAAATGAAGGGTAAAATTGTTGGCAAATGCATGGAGAAGAAAGGAGGATGGGGACTGGAGAGAATCATTAATGAAGAGAGGGGAAAGAGTAGGTGAAAGAATAGAGCCCTGTGGAACACCACTGGTGACTAGTAATGAACTCAATGTTGTGTCGCAAACAATCACAGATAAAAACGGTCAGAAAGAAAACTGGATATTAGAGAGCAAAGAGAAGGGGCAAAGAGACCCTTGTGCCAGACTCCATCAGAAACTTCAGAGATGTCAAGGGCTACAGTACAGGAGTATCTCATAGAAGATGACCGTACATGAGTAAGATAGGACAAATCACCAGTGAGGTGATTGGTTATAAGCGAATTGTATTTAAGATGTTTTGAGAGAATGGGGCGAAAAAGATGGCAGAACACAGGAGCCTGTTCATTTGCAAACTCCTTAAGGAACCTTGCAGGGATACCATTTGCTCCGGATGCCTTGTTCGTATTTAGAGAACGAAGAACCTTATGGACTTTACATGAAGAAAGAATAAGGGAGGGCATAAGGTTGGAAAGGGGTGAAGTACGAAGAACAGGAACGCCGGAATTGATTACGGATAAATTTGCAGAGGTATGAGCCAAGTAGAGTTATTTTGCCAGTGGGATAGCAAACTATAGAGCTATGAATACGAATGAAAGGGGGGAAAGCCTGAGTTACAGAAGTTTTTGGAGAGGTTTTTGGCTAAGGACCAGAGACATTTATCAGTGGGAAGGGATTTAAAGTCATCAACTTTCTTTCTTAAAAAAGGAAGCTCTAGTCCTTCGAATCTGACCAGTGCAGTGATTCCTGAATGTAAAGCTCTTTTGTTAATAATTTGCTGACGATATATCACAACCTCCTTGAGAAGTAAGCTTGCAAGAAGTGCCAAAATATGATTAAAAGTTAGTATATTTTTTTAACAATATTCTCTGCCATATTCTTTGTGTGTATAGGATATAATTCTACTTTAAAGAAGTTAATGTTTCCTATTGTTTTTATTATGTATGCATAATTGAATATGGATATTGTAAAGTGTCGTAGAGCTGAAAGGCAGAATTACTTTGTACGTACAGCTTGTGCAAAGTCTGCTGAAGTATTGTACAGCTGGCAGCACTATAACTCAAATTTATAATGAGAATGAAGGGGCATTACATGAATAAGTAAATCTGAAAGTATACTTCAGAAACAAAAGGAATTTTGTGTAATGATTATCCTTTCTCAGTAGTTTATCAGTTGAATACTGATAACATCGGATAGGGGGGTATATATTGACGGCTCCGAGTGAATTCTCTTAGCCCTATTTAGGGTGTCATCACTGGAGAGGGGGGAGGAATAAGATGGGAAGGATTTTGGAGAAAGCACGAAAATGAAATAAAGAGAGAGAGAGATAAATGGAGAGGAGCATACCCTCTGGCTAAGTTGAGATGTCAGTGCTATATGAATAGTGTAAAGAATATACTCAGCATTGAACGCTAGTTGTTAATATGTCAATTTAGTTTCTGATATACATTTATATATTCCTACTTCTTGTATTTTATTTATTAATCACCCTCTTTGATGCATTTACTAAGCTCATTAAGGGACTACTGTCATTCATTTCAAGAATCCTAATGTCAACAATTGTTTCTTATCACTCATTATAGCATTATATTGCAAATAATAATAACTGACAATTGAAAGCTTATACGCAAATAAATAATAGTGAGCTTTTAAAATTGTAAGGGTCGCTTTACAATTAATGATAAGCTACTGGTAAGCAGTGATTAGTGCTATATATACAATATTTCTTACGCAGAGGTTAATGAGTGTTTATAGAATATATATTTTATATTCCGTGCCAGCACTAATAACCCTAATTGGCATAGGCACTTATTCATAGGATCAGATGTTCCCTCTAAAGGCTATTATCTGTGTGGGTAGGCGATATAGTTGGAATCGAGAATAAGATTTACTTTTGATATCATAAAACGATGTGAAAATGGTAGCTTTTGTGTAATGTATACGTTTGGGTTGCCTGTGACGACAGTAATAAAAAAAAAATATATGTATTTTGTATGACCTCATGACCATTATTATGGTCTATACAAGAGGTTCTACATATTTCCTTGTTCGCATGTAATCTAAATGCTGTCTGTCTACATATATAGCGCAGAGCTACTGCTACTCTGAGCACGTTCTTCTGAAAACTATAAATGTATAGAAATAAGATGACTACAATATATTTGCATAATAGATAATAGTGTAGTAAGTGCTGCTTTCTATAGAAAGGTATGAATCTTCAATTTTATTATCAATACAAAAACAAATATTATATGTAGTACACTTTAAATTTCGGCTGTTATTTTGCAGCACTTTTGCCATAAACATTTTATTTATTTGACTGTATAAATGGTTCAGCATTCCCTGAAATAGAAGAAGAGCTTATTAATAATTAGTGAAGACCAATTGGACAAGTGCAATGGTACACGTCTGGAGATGATAAGGGTGTCGTGTATGTGGGTGCACTTTAAAACCCCTTTATATATTGCCTGAACTTGAGACTAACTCAGTCTGTGATGGCTTCTGAAATAGGTGTTTATGGTATAGGACTAATATAAGCATAATAATTACTTTCTTGTTTGATAACTTCATCCAAGATTAACAATGCTTGTTTTAAATGCACTCACATATAGCCCTCTTACTACTAGAATATATTAAAGGATTATTAGAGCTGTATATCTCAGGTACAATATAGTTTTGTTCACAAATTTGAATAAGTTCATTATAACCATAGGTTTAATCAATTTTAGAGCAATTTGATATGTTTTTGTGCGTGTGTTTTTATGTGAATAGGTATTCACGGATATCCGTTACACATTTATTATCCCTTCACATCTGACAAGTCCCAATACTCCCCATCTCTGTTTTTCTTTATGTTTTCTTCATGCCCAGGTCCGATGAGGGTTGATTTTTTCTTTTTTCCTTTCTGGTGTCACAATCATAAAAAAAAATAAAGAAATAAAATAAAGGCTGCCGTTATCATTCCAAAACCTGTAATTATAGGAAAAGAAGAAGTCTAATACATATTTTCCATAAAGATAAAAATATGCTGAGTTAAGAAATGTATAAATTATAGGTTATTTTACTTTCTTCTATATAAAAAAAGAGGACTACGTATTACCTATCTGAGTAGAACTTATCCCTAAACAGAACCAATAAGAAACATTCTTGAGGAACAATTTAATAAAGACCAAAATCGTCTAGGGTCTAGCTTCAAAAACGACGTAGCATATTATATCAGAAACTGAGATCATAATAAGAGTCAAAAATAGCCAATAGAATGGTAAATGAAGCTATTAGAAGTAGGATATAAAGAGATTTTTTGTAACATTTGAGTCTAAGAGAGGACCAATTAAGTAATGGGTATAGGAATCAGGATTAATATTTAGAAATAAAATTATCTCATGCCGAAAACGGAGAGCAAATATGTGGAATAGAATTATTCGAAAAACTTATCACATGAGAATAATCAGTCTGAAATTAAGCTGTAACTATGAGCTTATTTCTATTTCCTTGAGTAAGGAATCTGAGCATAACTTTATGAGCCTTAATTTTTAAGGACTTCTTTCAACTGAAAATGAACACTTTTAGTTTCCCTGTTGAAATGAAAGAAGTATATGCATACTATAGCTCAGTCAGATTTTTAATTTAACTTCGTTATCGATCTAAATTTTTGGTACTGTTGCATAGCTCTTTGGAATAGTTTTATTGCTGATCTGTAATAGTTGAGTGTGTCTTCCTTGTGAAACTATTATTATTATTATCATTATTATTATCATTATTGTTATTATTATTATTATTATTATTATTATTATTATTATTATTATTATTATTATTATTATTATTATTATTATTATTATTATTATTATTATTATTATTATTATTATTATTATTATTACTATTATTATTATTATTATTAGTAGTAGTAGTAGTAGTATTATAATTATTATTATTATTAATATCATTATAATTATTATTATTATTATTATTATCATTATTATTATTATTATTATTATTTTTGCTGATGTTGCTTCTGCTGTTGTGGTTGTTGTTGTGGTTTTTGTTGATACCTACTACAGTATTTGTTAATGCCAAGTAAAGTATCGCTTTAAAGATTGATTGTACTCAAGTCTGCCTATATCCTATAATAATGAAGAAGAAAATATTTGATTAGTTTAATTGGAAACTGCTTGGAGATGTGTTGCTGTTTGTTACCCTAGGTATAATATAATAAAAGGTAAAAGGAGTTTGCTAACTACGTGAAATCATAATGCTCAAGATATTGAGAAGTCATCTCACGCTCGAATAAATATGAAATCCTATCAGGTAAGACCGTGAGTTATGCATCATGACTGGCTTAACTTGATGTCCACACATGAAAGTATGATTCAGAAATATATAACGTATTTTATTCATTTTTTTTATTTGATCCCATTGTAGATCTAAACTAAATATAAAGATTGAAAAATTTTACAAGTACGCCCATCTCACTGCGAAGGTAAGAATTATATTTTTCTTAGGGCTTTTTATGTTTTGAATGAAAATAACCTTGAAAACCGTCCTAACCTAAGGAAACTAAGAGTTTAAAAGGTGACATTAATTCAAAACTCATCAAAACCCCCCAAAATATATAATTTTTGTCCCCATGAAAAACTATAAAAATAAGTCTATTTACCTTACGTGCTTGAAGGGCATGGTTGTGGCTCTTCCTTGTCTTAGGACTCTGAATACGTTATAAGATTTTTTTTTATTAATGAAATAACTGTACATGCGGACATGTGCACATGGGCACTTCCAGCGATATTCCAGTTGTTAAACATTACAATCTATATTTGGTCATATACAAATCAAATATTAATAGAATTTGCAAATCATATTCAATATCAAAGCAAGTAATTAAGAATAAAATATAGTGTAATTGATTACTCTGCGATTAATAAGTAAGAGTAATATATTATGGTTTAAGTATTGATGGCAGAAGAGCACTCTGCGATTATTGATTAAGAATAATATTTGTAAGAATATTTTTCAATATCCCTTGTTGAGTACTATCATGTAAGTTAAATCTCCACTTTACCACAGGACCACTATAGACAAATTGAAGCAGATATAGTATAACAATTTTCAGATTAGAGTAATAAGTAGGTACATATACATATACATGCATGCACATGTATCTATATATACGCATGCACATACTCATATACAAATAACTAATTAGATGAGCAATAGCAATGCCAATGGGGCTTCATAATCATACATATCTAGGAGAGAGAGAGAGAGAGAGAGAGAGAGAGAGAGAGAGAGAGAGAGAGAGAGAGAGAGAGAGAGAGAGAGAGAGAGAGAGAGAGAGAGAGACTGATGGATTTAGATGTTCATAAAGCTACAGGTCCTGATGACATATCCCCTCATGTGCTTAAAAAATGCGCAAACACAATATCAGTGGCACTAAGTATCATATTTAAGGAGTCACTGGAGTCGGGGGAGATTCCAAGATGCTGGAAACAAGCAAATGTGATACCTATCTTCAAAAAGGGAAGGAGGGATACGGCTCTGAACTATAGACCAGTTTCCTTGACCAGCATAGTTTGCAAAGTTATGGAGAAACTACTAAGGAAACATATCTCTCTTCACTTGGAATCCTTCAACTTTTTGTCAGTGAGGCAACATGGCTTCAGAGAAGGAAGATCAACAGTAACAAACTTATTAGAATTTTATGATGAGGTAAGCCAAATCTTACAGGAAAGAGAGGGCTGGGCAGATTGCATATTCCTAGACTTCCAGAAAGCGTTTGACACTGTTCCACATGGGAGACTTATTAGGAAGCTGCAATCAATGGCTAGAATAGGTGGAAATGTCTTGGAATGGATAAAAACTTACTTAGAAGGAAGGGAACAGAGGGTTAGAGTAAGACACTCAGTGTCTGAATGGAGAAGAGTTAGTAGTGGAGTTCCACAGGGATCAGTTTTAGGGCCACTTTTGTTCCTTGTATATGTAAATGACCTACCAGAGTCTGTAAATTCATTCATGAATATGTTTGCAGATGATGCAAAGATTGTGAAGAAAGTAAAAAACGAGAACAATGGTAGAGAACTTCAGGAGGATCTAAATAATCTGCATGAGTGGTCAGAAAAGTGGCTAATGAAATTCAATACCTCAAAATGTAAGGTAATGAGAATGGGTACAAGTGCAAGAAGGCCCAAGCTTGACTACTCGGTGGCTGGAGTACAACTTCAAGAGACAGAAAATGAGAGAGATCTAGGAGTAAACATACTGGCAGATTTGTCTCCAGAAATACATATAAATGGCGTAGTAAGGGCAGCATATGCATTCTTATCAAACGTAAGGGTAGCCTTCAGGCACATGGACAAGGAAATGTTCAGAAATATTTATGTAACCTATGTGAGGCCAAAACTCGAATATGCAGCCCCCTTTTGGAATCCGCACTTGAAAAAGCACATAGCTAAGCTTGAAAAAGTTCAAAGACATGCCACGAAACTGGTGCCAGATATACGCAATCTCGGTTATGATGAGAGGCTGAGGGAATTAGACTTGCCATCACTCGAAGCTAGAAGAGTAAGGGAGGATATGGTGACAGTCTTTAAATTCCTTCATGGTTATGATAGAGTGGATAGGGATCGATATTTCGATATGGCTGGCTCTAGAACTAGAGGTCATAGTTTGAAGCTTCGGAAGAAAACTTGTTTGCAGGATGTAAGGAAATACTTTTTCAGTGTAAGAGTAGTTGATAATTGGAATTCGCTAAGCGAGGAGGTAGTTAATGCTATCTCAATCCATAGTTTTAAGGACAGGTATGATAAGTATCACTAAGTCTAAAAATGGAACCGATCAGGAGACGGGAAGATAGACTTTGTGGAATTCATTTCAGCTAAAGAAGCTATAAGTCCTTTCCACCGAAATGCATGCATACATACATACTCATACAAATCATTATTATCTGAGAGTGACACAACAAAGAAAAAGGACAGGCTGAATAAACAGTCCGAGCATTGAGAGCTCAGAGACAGGGCAGTACCAGGCCTCGAGATGATGAAAGATCCACCACTCCACATGCACACACACATATGCATGTACATGCACGCATGCATGTGCATGTATGTACACACATTTGTACACATATGCACAAATATCTCCCCCAGGCACACATGCACTACCACCTGCATTCGTGTGCATGCATACATGCGCACACATATGCACACGTGCATATATACACATACACACATTTATAAAAACAGGTGAGAGTAAAATTATAAAAAAGGGAGAAGAAAAGAAAAAAATACATGTGCATGTACACAATTGCATACACATACACATATACACCCACACATACATGCATACACACATAAAAAAAAAAAACTCAATCTTATGGAATAGAAATTTAAAAGGAAAAGAAAAGGAAAGACCGAAAGCTTTTCCCCCTCTCCTCCCTTCAAATTATGTACTTGAGAGATGATTACGTCAGCTTAATCCATTATTATTATTATTATTATTATTATTATTATTATTATTATTATTATTATTATTATTATTATTATTATTATTATTATTATTATTATTATTATTATTTATTATTATTATTATTATTATTATTATTATTATTATTATTATTATTATTATTATTATTGTTATTATTATTATTATTATAATGTGGTGGCGGGCACATCATCAAAGAATAGCCCCAACGTATTCCCTGCGTGTCGTAAGAGGTAACTAAAAGTGGACGGGGCGGGGGGACTAGGAATCCCCCCCTTGTATTAACCTCCTGCGAGACGTCAAAGAAAAAGGGGAGTAGAGGGTAGAATAACTTCTCCCCAAACTCTAGTTTTGGGGTGCCTAAATGTGCGTGGTTGTAGTACAATAAAGAGCAAAAGATGTGAGATTGGATATATGTTTGGTAGGAGGTGGATGGATGCATTGGCATTGTGGGAGACGAAGCTGAAAGGAAAAGGAGAAGTGGCATTTGGTGATGTGATTGGTAGGGTGTCTGAGGTTGAAAGGGGGATAGCGAGAGAAGGTGTGGCATTACTGCTGAGTGAATGGATGGTAAATAAGGTAGTGGAATGGAAAGAAGTGTCATCTAGGCTGATGTAGGTGAGGGCTAGGATAGGTAGGGAATGTTGGGCTCTTGTAAGTGCTTATGGGCCAGGATGTGTGAGAAGTGAGGAAGAGCGGGATGAACTCTGGAATGAGTTAATTAGGTGTGTGGATGGTCTGAGTAGGAGGAACTATGTAGTTGTGTTGGGTGACTTGAATGCCATAGTGGGTGATGGAGAGGTAGAAGGTGTTGTAGGAAAGTATGGGGTACCAGATAGGAATGTGTGTGGAGCCAAGAGTTGGTGATAGGTAATAGTTTTTTCAAGAAGAAGTTAATAAATAAGTATACATGGATGAGAGTGGCACCGGTAGCGTCCGCGACTCTGAGGCGTCAGGTCGAGGGTTCGCGCCCCGTCACGGTCTGAGATTCGCAAGGGCATGCACTCAGGGTAAGGATTACATCTGCCAAAACAAGTCCTTCGCAAGAAGGCAACCGTCCTAGCCCTTGATTGAGAAGGGAGTCCGTGACGTAAAACCGGAACATGGATGAGAGTGGCAAATGGAAGAGTGAAAGAAACAGCATTGATGGATTATGTGTTGGTAGCAAAGAGCATGATTGGTAGAGTGAAAGATGTGCATGCATTTAGGGGTGTGGCTTTTGGGATGTCTGATTATTTTTTGGTGGAAGCAAATGTGGTAGTAGCAAAAGAGTGGGGAAATAGAGTGGGGGGATGTAGAAGGGAAATAGTGAAGGTGGAAGAGTTGAAAAAAACAGAGAAGAGACAGGAATATCAGGACAGGTTGAGAGTGGCATATGACAGGGCGAAAGAAAGAGAAGTTGGGGAGTTAGAGGAGGAATGGGGGTTGATGAAAGAATGTTTTGTGGGACATGCAAGTGATGTGTGTGGAAAGAGGTATGTTGGATGTGCCATGAGGAGGGGTAGCGAGTGATGGAATGAAGGGGTGAAAATGAAGGTAGAAGAGAAGAAGAGGGCTTTAGAGGAATGGCTCCAGTGTAAAAGTAGGGAAAAGTATGAAAGAGATAGGGATAAAATGTGGAAGCCAAGCGGAAGGTAGAGGAAGAGAAGAGGTTGGTAAACGTTAGGTGGGGACAGGATTTTAGTAGGTCATATGAGGAGAATAAAAAGAAACTTTGGAAAGAAGTGAAGAGAGTAAGGAAGGGTGGATCGAGGATGGAAGAGACAGTGAAAGATGTGAATGGACAGATATTAAGAGGGAACGATGCAAGGAAAAGATGGGCAGAATATTTTGAGTGCTTGCTGAATGTTGAGGAAGATAGAAAGGCAGCTATAGTGGCAGTGGGGGGTGTTCAAGGGCCAGTAATGGGAGATGAAAATGAGAGAGAGATTACAAGAGAGGAGGTGGAAAGGGCATTGTATGAAGTACAAGCAGATAAAGCTCCTGGAATGGATGATATGAGAGCGGAGATGTTGAAAGAAGGGGTTGTGACTGCATTGGAATGGTTAGTGAGAGTGTTTACTATATGATTTATGTTGTCAATGGTGCCAGTGGAATGGGTGATTGCTTGTATAGTGCCCCTATACAAAGGTAAGGGAGATGTGTATGAATGAAGTAATTTTAGGGGTATAAGTTTGTTGAGTGTGGTAGGAAAAGTGTATGGTAGGATACTGGTTAATAGGATTAGGGATAAGACGAAAATGTGATCGCAGAAGTGCAAAGTGGTTTTAGGAGAGGTAGAGGTTGTATAGATCAGATTTTTATAGTTAGGCAGTTATGTGAGAAATATTTAGCAAAGGGTAAGGATGTGTCATTTTGCATTTTTGGATCTGGAGAAAGCGTATGATAGAGTTGATAGAGAGGCAATGTGGAATGTTTTGAGATTATATGGAATTAATGGTAAATTGTTGCATGCAGTGAAGAGTTTGCATGAGGGCAGTAGAGCTTGTGTTAGGGTCGGGTATGAAGTGAGTGAGTGGTTTCCAGTGAGTGTGGGACTGAGACAGGGATGTGTGATGTCACCATGGCTGTTCAATTTGTATATTGATGGAGTTGTAATAGAGGTGAATGAGCGAGTGTGCGGTCGAGGTTTGAGAATGGTAGATTGGGATGATAACGAGTGGGAGCTGAATCACTTGCTGTTTGCAGATGATACTGTGGTGGTGGCATATTCAGAGGAAAAGCTGTGTCAGTTAGTGTCAGAATTTGGAAT
The DNA here is from genome assembly GCA_037179515.1 of Halocaridina rubra. Classification (NCBI taxonomy): domain Eukaryota; kingdom Metazoa; phylum Arthropoda; class Malacostraca; order Decapoda; family Atyidae; genus Halocaridina; species Halocaridina rubra. The sequence goes on along the minus strand of JAXCGZ010021165.1, from coordinate 36,739 downwards.
GGTGTGTGAGAGAAGGAAGTTGCGAGTGAATGTGGGAAAGAGTAAGGTTATGAGGTGTAGAAGAAATGAGGATGGTGCTGGATTGAATGCTATGTTGAATGGAGAGACACTTGAGGAAACTGATCAGTTTAAGTATTTAGGCTCGGTTATAGCTGCAAATGGTGGAGTGGAAGCAGATGTGTGTCACAGAGTGAATGAAGGATGTAAACTGTTGGGTGCGTTGAAAGGAGTGATGAAAAATAGAGGGTTGGAAATGAATGTTAAGAAAGTTTTGTATGAGAAAGTGGTTGTGCCAACGGTTATGTATGGATCTGAGTTATGGGGTATGAAAGTAAGTAAGAGATGGAAGCTAAATGTGTTTGAGATGAAATGCCTGAGGAGTATGATTGGTGTATCTCGGTTGGATAGGGTTAGGAATAAATTGGTGAGAGCAAGAATGGGTGTGAGGAGAGAAATTGCAACCAGAGTAGATATGAATGTTCTGAGATGGTTTGGCCATGTGGAAAGGATGGATGATGAAAGGCTGCTAAAAAAGGTGATGAATGTGAGAGTTGATGGGAGAAATGCTAGAGGGAGGCTTAGGTTAGGATGGATGGATGGAGTATGGAGAGCCCTGAAGGATAGGAGGATGGATGTTAGGGAAGCAAGTGAGTATGGTAGGAATAGCAATGAGTGGCGAGTGATTGTGACGCAGCTCTGATGGGCATCTGCTGTTACCACGGGGCTCAATCTTACAGAGGTAGCCCTGTGGTAGGGGCAGTAGGAGGAGTTGGCAGTTGTGAAGTGACATAGGTTGTGGAAGAGCCTGGAGGATGGGCTATGGCACTCCAGCAGTGCCATCTGAACGGTCGCTCGCTCCCTCGTCATTGCCCATAGAGCAAAGTAATCCCCTTATTGTTTTCTTTTTTTGATGTCAGCTACCCCCAGATTAAAGGGGGAAGCAGCCAAGGTAGATATATTATTATTATTATTATTATTATTATCATTATTATTATTATTATTATTATTATTATTATTATTATTATTATTATTATTATTATTATTATTATTATTATTATTATTATTATTATTATTATTATTATTATTATTATTATTATTATTATTATTATTATTATTATTATTATTATTATTATTATTATCATTATCATAAAAAGGGAGAAGAAAAGAAAAAAATACATGTGCATGTAAACAATTGCATATACATACACATATACACCCACACATACATGCATACACACATAAAAAAAAAATACAGTCTTATGGAATAGAAATTTAAAAGGAAAAGAAAAGGAAAGACTGAAAGCTTTTCCCCCTCTCCTCCCTTCAAATTATGTACATGAGAGAAGATTACGTCAGCTTAATCCATTATTATTATTATTATTATTATTATTATTATTATTATTATTATTATTATTATTATTATTATTATTATTATTATTATTATTATTATTATTATTATTATTAGTATTATTATTATTATTATTATTATTATTGTTATTATTATTATCATTATTGATTATTATTATTATTATTATTATTATTATTATTATTATTATTATTATTATTATTATTATTATTATTATTATATCATTATTGTTATTATTATTATTATTATTATTATTATTATTATTATTATTATTATTATTATTATTATTATTATTATTATTATTATTATTGATTATTATTATTATTATTATTATTATTATTATTATTATTATTATTATTATTATTATTATTAGTTATTACTATTATTATTATCTTTACCACCATCATCATTATTATAGCTCTTGTATATAAATAGAATTACTAATCAAAAGCAATAATTCTTGATACACATATGCATACATATACATATGCATATATATACATACACATATGCATGCATATATATACATGCATGCATATATGCACACACACACACACACACACACACACACACACAGACTTCCAGAAAGCGTTTGACACTGTTCCACATGGGAGACTTATTAGGAAGCTGCAATCAATGGCTAGAATAGGTGGAAATGTCTTGGAATGGATAAAAACTTACTTAGAAGGAAGGGAACAGAGGGTTAGAGTAAGACACTCAGTGTCTGAATGGAGAAGAGTTAGTAGTGGAGTTCCACAGGGTTCAGTTTTAGGGCCACTTTTGTTCCTTGTATATGTAAATGACCTACCAGAGTCTGTAAATTCATTCATGAATATGTTTGCAGATGATGCAAAGATTGTGAAGAAAGTAAAAAACGAGAACAATGGTAGAGAACTTCAGGAGGATCTAAATAATCTGCATGAGTGGTCAGAAAAGTGGCTAATGAAATTCAATACCTCAAAATGTAAGGTAATGAGAATGGGTACAAGTGCAAGAAGGCCCAAGCTTGACTACTCGGTGGCTGGAGTACAACTTCAAGAGACAGAAAATGAGAGAGATCTAGGAGTAAACATACTGGCAGATTTGTCTCCAGAAATACATATAAATGGCGTAGTAAGGGCAGCATATGCATCCTTATCAAATGTAAGGGTAGCCTTCAGGCACATGGACAAGGAAATGTTCAGAAATATTTATGTAACCTATGTGAGGCCAAAACTCGAATATGCAGCCCCCTTTTGGAATCCGCACTTGAAAAAGCACATAGCTAAGCTTGAAAAAGTTCAAAGACATGCCACGAAACTGGTGCCAGAAATACGCAATCTCGGTTATGATGAGAGGCTGAGGGAATTAGACTTGCCATCACTCGAAGCTAGAAGAGTAAGGGGGATATGGTGACAGTCTTTAAATTCCTTCATGGTTATGATAGAGTGGATAGGGATCGATATTTCGATATGGCTGGCTCTAGAACTAGAGGTCATAGTTTGAAGCTTCGTAAAAAAACTTGTTTGCAGGATGTAAGGAAATACTTTTTCAGTGTAAGAGTAGTTGATAATTGGAATTCGCTAAGCGAGGAGGTAGTTAATGCTATCTCAATCCATAGTTTTAAGGACAGGTACGATAAGTATCACTAAGTCTAAAAATGGAACCGATCAGGAGACGGGAAGATACGAGCTTTGGGCTCTTTCCCGTAAACACAATTAGGTAATCACAATTAGGTAATCACATATATGAACCCCAAAGAAAGGGGGCTAATATACTTTCCCTGTGTTCCCCTGCGTGTCGTAAAAGTAGGCTAAATGGGGCAGAGAGAAGGGACTGGGACACACACATAAGCATGTGTGCACACACAAGCATGTGCATGTATGTACACACCTACGTACACACATGCTCACAAATAAATATCTCCCCCCACACGCACATGCACTCCCACCTGCATTCATGTGCACACATATGCACACGTGTGTGTATGTATATATATATATATATATATATATATATATATATATATATATATATATATATATATATATATATATATATATATATATATATATATATATATATATATATATATATATATATATTTTATATATATATATTTTATATATTATATATATATATATATATATATATATATATTATATATATATATATTATATATATATATATATATACAGTCAGCGCCAAAATATAAGGAGCAGGAGAGTCAGCTTTCCTGATTGATGCGATGATCCATTGCGCCTTTCTAACTTCTATTGTTGCGAGTCATTGTTTCATTAAGTGTCATCATACATCAAGCAGGACACTCAGCTGACTCAACTGCCATGAATTAAGTGTTGCCAATTATCTGTTAGTTATGTTTTCATGCTTAAATGTGAAGCACCTTTCTTACAGAGTGTGTTGTTTACTCCTCCGTGTTGTTGAGAGTTTGTGCGTTTTATTCCTATCACGCGATGTCAAGGAGGCAGACCACCAAAGGAGATGTCAGAGCAATCATTGCTCTTTTCAACATGGGCCACACCATGAAGGAAATATCAAGGGAAACAGCTGTTTGTTTCCGTAGTGTTAAGCACCTCACCAAGGAGTACCAGGACACTGGTCAACGATCCCTACCCGTTGCCAAACCTAAAACTGGAAGACCCAATATTATAACACATAGGGCAATGAACGTTGTCAAGAGACTAGTTGACTCCCAGCCCTCAATCCGAGTGAAGGAAGTGAAGGAAATTAACAGGAACATTCTACAGTACAAATCGTTAAGGAGAGTGCAGCGCTGTATCCATAACGATGTCGGATGCCACAGATTTCATGCCCGTAGGAAACTTGGCCTCACGCAAAGGCAGAAAAGATTGAGGATACATTTTTGCAAGAAATATCAACATTGGGAACTGAAGAGGTGGCAACAACATGTCCTGTATGAAACGAAAATTAAGTGAAATGGGCACCTCAGCTGTTGCTAGGCTTGAGACAGCTGTATGCCACTTGTAGGCAAACCTGCCACCTGACTTGCTACATTCACTAGCAAAGAGTGTCCATAAGCGACTTCAGGAATGCATGCAATGAAAGGGAAACTCCACAAAGTACTAAGCAGAGATGTTCAAAGGAATACAAGTAAAAGCATAGGAAGAGCAATTGTGTTTTTTATGTTTCCTTCATTCACTTAACTGATCAACATCGTGTGCTCACCTGCACCTTATATTTTGGCACTGATTGTACATGTATATAGAAAATATATATATACATATATATATATATATATATATATATATATATATATATATATATATATATATATATATATATATATATATATATATATATATATATATGTACACATGCACATTTATACAAACAGGTGACAGTAATATCATAGAAAAGGGAGATGAAAAACATAAATCTGAAGTTTAAATCACGCCCATGAGTGTCCCATGTGCAAGCTAGAAGTCTCACGTGGTTTTCTCTATTCTCTGAGACCAAACTCAAAATTGGGGAGGTCAGATGCATTGTTTTAGATACACTCCACATCATAGGTTATGGGGTGTTCCCCCTTCTCTGAAAGCCTATTGGTGGAGGCACAACCAACAAACTACGCCCCACTATCTCTTTGTATGTTTGAATGACCTGAGGTGATAAAAAGGGTCAAACAACGAGTGAGGGGAAGTAGAGTATTTTTGGCGCCCATACAGATAACATTACAGTAAGAGGATGGGGACATTGAGGCCTAGAGGAACTATGTAGCCTATAAGTGAATTAAGAGTTAAGTATCATCGCATATCTAATATCACCTTACACGATTTAGACTTAGCCTTTTGTGTAGAAAATAATAAGTAATATCATATACAATAGAGGTGGCTGCGAAAGTATAACTAAATACATGACAGTGGAGTATGATTACAAAATATGATAGTGATATACTGCAGGCATGATACCAAAAACCAAACTAGTGGCAGCCTAGTATGATTCCATGCCCATACATTTTGACTCTTGGGCAAAGTTGCTGAAACTTCGTTCAAAAAAGCTGAGAAGCGTAAAATGGAGAGACGAGCGATCATGTTGGGAGAGAATTTCAGTACGATTCATGAAGTACTTCACCCTGTATAGAACTTTGAGTAAGAAGATTCCCGGGAAGGTGAATCAGTGATCATACAAGAGGTATGGACGACGTCTAAGGAAAAACCAGCGAGCCCAGAAGAAAGGAAGACCCTCTCCCCCAGTACCAGAGGCAGTGACGTCCTTCAAGCAGCATCCCAAAATAGCTAAGTTCTTGTAATTTTTATTCAGTGATTAATGGGGGTACTATTAATAGAAATTAAGGTCGGAGGACTTTGCCATTTTGCTTATATATATGCTTTGACTCAGCCACCCCGCATATGAGGGAATATGACTTTAGTAAATTAATAGAAGCATAATTTCTGTATCCATTAATAAACTCAATGATTTGTGTTAATAACTATAAGCAATGATAAACTGGATTTTTTTTATAATTAAAATAGTATAACGAGTAATGGAATTGGAAGGGTGTTCAAATATTTTTGTTGTTTACCTAAGTTAAGTATTGAACAGGCCAAGGTATCCATTTTATTTGAGAAAAAAAATAAATATATGCATAAGATTATCTATATGGCAATATTCCAAAGTGGAAGTAGAGTAAATTATGTCACTGAGTGTCATTCGTGGGAGTGAGTCTTCAAAAATAAAATATAAGCAAAAGTTCTTTTTCTTCTCTAAACTCCAAAACCCGGGTAAAAATTACCTTGAGAACCAAACTTGAATCTGCATTTAAAGTTTTTCTTTTTTCTGTGATGTCACAGCAGGCGAGGAAGTTTCCAAGAACGAAATTGCGGAATAACCATCCTCTCAGCCTCATTTTTAATGAAGTAATTGAAATTTTTAATGATTGTTTACTCTTGAAATATGTGTATGGCAAATCCATTGAAGAATGAGAGACTTTTGCGATGGTTATTAAGATTATTGCAGCTCAAAATAATGTTTTATACAGGCGGGGAGAGAAGATAGAGTAGCTGATGCCCTGAGAAGGGGGGTAAATGCTGTACCCTACCACGCCGATGATGGGGAGTATAGGGGGGACCTAGGACCATTGACAGAGACAGGTCAAGGTGGCTAGATGAGTGAAATCGAGAAGATACCCACAAACTCCTTCAGAGTGATGGGGGAAATGTGCTCAATGGATAAGGGAGTAAATGGGGGAAGTCTCCATCAGAAAATGGGTGAGCGAATGCGGTTGATAGTCATAGATAGATAATCATACATTTTATTGCCAAATATTTAGAATACATACATGAATAAATATATACATTATATTCAGAGGCACTGGCCTTCTGAGCAAGAGCTCCTTGGCAGGCAATTTAATATACATTTCGCATAATTTAAAGTATGACGGCAATAGTTAACAAAGGCTCCAATATAGCAATCTCATACTTATCTTGTAATAAAACAAAACAGTAGCCTGACCTTAACCTGGACTTAATGATACACAATACTGTATTAATTATTAATCAACAGCTACTTGATTTTGCCTAGTAAATAAATGCTGTTTGAGTTTCTTTTTAAATAAAGTTGTGCCAGTTATTTTTTTTAAATCTTCTGGTATTGCATTCCAACATTTTGGGCCAAAACAGTGAATAGAAAATTTGTACAAGGTTGTTCTCGGCTCTGGACATATCAAACTTATATTGTTACCTCTGGTTCCATGGTTGTGTTGAATAAATCTAAATAATTTTCTGTTATCATTAACATCACTATGTATAATAATAAGACAGAAATATTGTATCACGTAATTAAGTTTAAGCAAGTTTAGCTCATTGAATAAAGAGGAAGTTGAGTCATATTTCCCACTATATGTAATAGTTCTGATCAGTCTTTTCTGAGTTACAAATACATCCCTTACAATTGACGGCCAAGTACAACCCCAGATGGACAAACAGTATATAATATGAGGATAACACAGGGAATAGTATATGCTTTTTAAGGCCTCATTTGTCAGGTTATGGCGAATCTTATACAAAATTCCACACGTCTTGGACAGTTTTGAGCAGAAAGATTGAATATGATATTTCCAACTTAAATTTTCATCAATAATTAGTCCCAAAAATTTCTTACAAGCAACTCTTTTTAACTTCATACCCATTCATATTAACTTGACCAATATTGTGTACTACAGATCTATTTTGAAATGAGATATAGTCAGTTTTGGAAACATTTAGCTTTAATTTATTAACAGAGACCCAGTAGTTAATTTTTTCTAGTTCACTATTTAAAACAGAATGCAGGTGGGCAAGGTTATTATCATGCAAGAGAAGGTTGGTGTCATCTGCATAAAGAATATATTTGAATTTATCACTAGCATTGGCAATATCATTTATGTAAACTAAAAATAACAATGGGCCCAGTATTGATCCCTGTGATACTCCCCTCTCAATAGTTTGCATCAAAGCTGCTTTCCCATTACAGTATACGGCTTGTTTTCTATTTTTCAAGTAGCTCTGAAATAACTATAATGGTGTTCCCCTAATACCCACACAAGTTAGTTTTTCTATTAGTATATCATGGTCTAATGAGACAAATGCTTTGGACAAGTCTAGGAAAACCCATGCAACAAAGTTTTTATTTTCCAAATTTTGATAAACATCACTTGTAAAGTTCAATATTGCTTTTTCAGTGGTCTTATTATTACGGAATCCGAATTGTTTTTTTGATAATAGGTTGAACTTTTCAAGGAATTCTTTAAGAGTGTGAACAATCGCTTTTTCAAACACTTTACTTAAGGACGGTAAGATTGATATGGGTCTATAGTTATTTTCATCATCCACAGTGCCTGACTTAGATATAGGTATTACTTTCGAACTTTTTAGTTTGTCTGGAAAACATTCTTGCTGAAAACATAGATTGATTATGTGGGTAAGTGGGGTACCAACGTAATGGGCAGTGACCTGGAGTAGTTTTGATGGAATTTCATCATATCCCGACGCTGTATTTGGTTTTAAGGTTTTTATATATTTAGTGACTTCCTCCCTTGTTACAGGATACAAGTAAAACGAAAAGTCTGGTGGATTATTAAGAAACTGTCGGTGTGAGTTTTGTTGAACATTTTGTTGTTCCTGTGTTGGTTGTGCTATAGTTAACAAATGATTGTTAAAGATGTTAGCAGTGTGGTCATTATCGTTTTTTAATTTGATTTCCTTCGAATTATTAATTTGTTTTCGTCCCATTAGGCTGTTTATTGTATTCCAGGTGGACTTGCTGTTTCCTTGTTCCTTCTTAAGCTTATCCTGAAAATATCTATTTTTTGCAGCTCGGAGTAGTGTTACTAATTTGTTCCTGTAAGCTTTATATCTGGTACCAAAAGACAAAGGCCATTTTGATGCAAGCCTTTCTAATCGGTGTTTTTCTTTGATACTGTTTTTCAATCCTGCAGTTATGTGTGGGCATCTGTTGTTTTTATTATTTACAGTCGATTTTCTTAGAGGAAAGCAGTCTAGGAATTTATCTCCAATTATACAGGAAAATTTATTAAAAGCTTCATTTGCATAATTTAGGTCTATGATACGTTGCCATTTTTCATGTGATATATCTCTAGTAAATTTAGCTATGTTATCATCAGAGTAATGTCTTTTTTCTACATATGCATCAAATTTATGTTCTTCTTTTTTAAACTGGGAGTATACTGCGAAATGATCTGTCATGTCGGTGTAAACTATGTAATTACTTATGTTGTCTTCAAGATTTGTGGTCCAGATATGATCGATTAGAGATGCACTATTTTCAGTTACTCTCGTAGGTTTAGTAGTTATTGGAAAGCAGCCACGTGAATACATTAAGTTTATGAAATCAGTTACTCATTGATCATTTATTTTGAACAAGTCTAAGTTCCAATCACCGAATAAATAAATAGTTTTGTACATTTTTCTTGCTGCAAAATCAAATACTTTCAGTAAAGCTTCAAGGAATTCAGGCATGTTCCCCTTTGGTGGTCTATATACAGATGCAAAGAAGCAATTTTCCTTACCGTTATGTACCTGTACACTAACACATTCAATGAATCGTTCCATCATACTGCACTCCTTTATAACACTCGAGCTATACTAATTAGCTACATACATGCATACACCTCCACCTTTCCTGTCTCTGTTCTGAGTGAGCATATTGTACCATGTTATATTATACAATGATTCAATATCATTATCCAGCCTAGTCTCCGAAAAACCCATTACATCACATATATTATTTTTTGTTAAACATTGATCAACAAATATTTGAAGATTATTTGCAAGACTTCTAATGTTCATGCACAAAACCGAAAATGCATTAGATTTATTTAAATATGAATATAGTTCATTTAAGTATATATAAATTGAAAAAGTGTTGGTTGCGTTTCTCATATTATTCAAAAACAAATCTATTTCATTTTCAAGATCAAGTGGGTTAAATATCATCTTATCAAGTTCACTGATACATAAATAATTGGAAAGTACTTTGTCGTTGTTTGTTAGCCTTATAAGATCATCGTCTCTAATGGAATAGTATGGGAGGTATCTATTTACAGCCATGGTGAAGAAATAAATTACACTACTTTTACATTACTGACTTACAAGCTACTATTTATTTCTACCAAATCTTACAGGGTACTTCCGGCCATTTACTGGTTTAGGGTGAGAGCGTTTTATTGCTCCCGTGGCGGGAGACACCTCAGGAGAGGGTACGGGAGATGACATATCAGTCTCCCGCCCCCCACTCCCACGCCCCCCACCCCTGCACCACCGATCCTGGTCAACTCCTCATCCACGCCACCCACAGCATCAGCCACACTCTCGGTGTTATATCTTTCTTTCACGATGAGTTTCGTATGTTTAAAAAAGGCAATTTTCCCTTCTGATCTAGCCTGTTTTAGTTGTGGCATCTGTGCAGATATTATTGCCTGTGATGCGGCACACAGGTCATCATTAATGTAGATCTTGGTGCCTTTCAACTTTATGGCATTTCGCATGACCGTCTCTCTGTCATAGTAGTTGGAGAAACGAGCCACTATGGTGCGAGGTTTGTCATCATGATGTGGTCCCAACCTGTGGGCCCTCTCCAACGTCATGCCTTCTAGCTGTAATTTATCGGCTATCAGGGCTGATACCATCGTCGCTGTTTGCTCCCAGGTCTCCCCATCGCGTCTCTCCTCTACACCGCTTAATCAGATGTTGTTTCTTCTGGAATAGTCTTCTTGGTAATTCAAACGTTCTTCTAAGGTGGTTATTTGTTGGTTTGCAGAATTTATTTGTTGAGATAGATTATCGATTGTTTCTTTGTCGTTACTCTTATCTTTCTCATGAATTGTAATAGTCGATTTGAGGTCATCAATTTCTCTCTGGCTGAACTCCAGGCTTGTCGTCAGGTCGGAAACAGTGGATTCAATTGATTTTATCCTGTCACTAAGCTGTTTCAGCATTACCTCCATAGCATTCTTATAAACATTTTCTTGAGATTCCAACAGTTTGGTAATAACAGTTGGATCCATTGTTGTTAAGCAGGGCCGCGGTGGAAGCTCAGTGACATCACAACACCAGTGCGCATGCGCAGAAGTCAGCCAACGGGTCAAGAGGGGATGTAGAGTAGGGATTCAAATCTTTCAAATATTTCACTTCAAAAAAATCAAGTTCAGCACTACTCACAACTCCTGCAAAACCCTCTAGAGAGTCACTGTGGTTTTAGATACCTTGCTTGTGTGATTTAACGTTCGTAGCAGGTCACGGTCTCTTATTTATTCCTAAATATTGGAGAGCTCATGACTTGTAAACAGTGCCGTCTCACGCATGGAAGCGAGAGCAAGAGGGGGAATAGAATGAGTGATATGGGGGGGGGTGTTTGGGGGTGGAATTGAGAGACACTTGTCTAAGAACAGGATAAGGGAAAAAAGCTACGGGATATAAGATGTTTTTAGGGTCAATGAGGTACCATCCCTTCAGCTAGGATATGGCCGAGATGCAGTCTCAAGTGGGGGGAGCAAGCCCACCATGTTTTCATTGGTCCCTTCCCCCGCTCCTAAGATGGTTGTTTCATTTTCAAGATTCCAAGAGAGACCATAACTGATGATGGACGCAAATCTATAAATGATTTATTTTTTCCATCTGAAGTATATAAAGTAGTTGTTCGAAAAAATACTCTAAATAGATAAATAAATAACTAAATGATACACGTATATCATAACCTGTCTGCTGAGGTAATCTGTTGGGAAATAATAAATTAAGAGAAGAAAAAAAGCGTTCAATTGAGCTCATAGAAAAAATGAATATATTAATGTACGATTCCTTAAGAGATTATAAAACTTAAGCGAAGTCTATTCTTTTACTGCTCGCAGGTGAAATTAT
>JAXCGZ010021165.1:7500-20000 GCA_037179515.1 Halocaridina rubra | reverse complement strand
GGCCCAGTCCTCTTGCAAGGATTTATTAATCGTGCAGGACCACTCTCAGTAAATAGTGTTGCATTATTTTTTTTTGTCTCATTGGTTAAAAGCTCAAATATTTTTAGGTGAATTTGTATTTTATACTGTATGTTACATTTTATTAGTGATTTACTCCACATAGCTTTGTTTGGAATTTTTTTCTAAGGGTCTTAAGATAGAGGTAGTCAAAGTACAGAGCTGTAGGTTGTGATAGTCGACTAATGGCCTGACATATGCAAGATAGAAAGTTCAGCATACGTTAATACTAACACCAGATACCCTATTGTCAAGAAGCTTTAACGGTCTGAGTTTCTGTTGAAGTCTTCCACACAAATCTTTGACATACTCTGTGTGAGGGGGGGGGGGGCAGGAATGGGTATTCCCAAATATTTGTGATTTTCGCACACCTTAACCTTTGGTCGTTTAATACAAGGCGAGATATTGGAAAATTACTTTGTTTTTGGAGTTGAAATGACAAGATCAATGTCTTTTGATACCTGAGAGAATTCATTAAGAATTATTTGCATATCATGTCGTCTGCATAGCATATGATGGTGCATTCATCATTTAGTAGTCTGAGAAACTTGAGAAGCTCATCCATTGAGATGTTAAAGAGAAGGGGAGACAAAACAGCTCCCTGAGGAGCTCCCAGTGTAAATTCCTTTTCACTGGAATTAAGATAGCTTTATAGAACACTTTAGAGGTTCGACTACTTAGGTAACATCTAATTAGTTGTAGAAATTTACCTTTGACCCCTAAAGTTGCTAAATAATCCAAAATAACGGTTCTCTTTGCAATATCAAAGGCATTTTGCAAATCTAGAAAAACAGTGACTTCAGAGCAGTGCTCAGCATTCACAAATTCTACAAAACACTCTTCGGTACGTTTTCCTTTCTTAAAGCCATATAAATTATTTGATAATTTACCCTCTAGAGTGGAATCAAGCCTGTTAAGAGGTCTCTCGCAAAGGCTTTGCAGAAGCAGGATGTCAGAGAGATAGGTCTTAATTTTATACTTTCTTTTTTGGAATTGGAATAATGATGTTTTTTTATTCCATTGTACTGGAAGTGTGCCCTCATTATAAATAATGCTGAATAAAAACTAATTTGGATTAATGCCATTGCATATATCATCATTGAGATCTCGGATTACTTGGTATGTAATGCCACTCTCACCCGGAGAGGTGCTTATCCCGAGGGAGAGAAAAAAGTCCAACTAACTCTTTATGTAGTCAATGAATCTGTTCTCTTCCATTGTCCTTGCACAAGATACTTCTATGTTCATCATTCTTTCAAAGTCAAGATTACTTAATCGTTGTTGAATATCACAAGGAAGATTTTCAAAGGAAGATGTCTTAGAGTATTGTAAGAGAAGTTCGTCAATAAGAGATTGGGAATCGTTTGTGTGTGGGACACTGATGTTTTTGCCTATCAGGGCTTTAATTGACTGCCAGACTGTAGGAAGTTTTGAAAGTGCTTAATTCGAACATCACTTTTAAGCTCACGGTACTCTCGTAGTGTAAGTTACAGATTTTCAAGAGTGGTTGAATTGCTGTCCCTTTTATGTATATCAGCTGCACTGTCTACCAGATTTTAATTGTGTTTAGCTTGTTGTATTCTGTCTAATTGTTTTTCTTCTTGATTGCCTTGTGTTTAGGTTTGTGTATGTAAGTTCTATGGAATAGAATAATGATGTTTTTTTATTCCACTGTACTGGAAGTGTGCCCTCATTATAAATAGTGCTGAATAAAAACTAATTTAGATTAATGCCATTGCATATATCATCATTGAGATCTCGGATTACTTGGTATGTAATGCCATCCTCACCCGGAGAGGTGCTTATCCCGTGGGAGAGAAAAGAGTCCAACTAACTTTTTATGTAGTCAATGAATCTGTTCTCTTCCATTGTCCTTGCACAAGATATTTCTATGTTCATCATTCTTTCAAAGTCAAGATTACTTAATCGTTGTTGAATATCACAAGGAAGTTTTTCTAAGGAAAATGTCTTAGAGTATTGTAAGAGAAGTTCGTCAGTAAGAGATTGGGAATCGTTTGTGTGTGAGACACTGAAGTTTTTGCCTATCAGGGCTTTAATTGACTGCCAGACTGTAGGAAGTTTTGAAAATGCTTAATTCGAACATCACTTTTAAGCTCACGGTACTCTCGTAGTATAAGTTACAGATTTTCAAGAGTGGTGGCATTGCTGTCCCTTTTATGCATATCAGCTGCACTGTCTACCAGATTTTAATTGTGTTTAGCTTGTTGTATTCTGTCCAATTGTTTTTCTTCTTGATTGCTTTGTGTTTAGGTTTGTGTATGTAATTTGTATGAAAGAAATCCGTTCTATTGATAGGTCATAGATTTCTTGGCCTGTAGTGGTCTGATTATCTATATTATTAAATGTAGAAGCCATAAAAGTGCAAAAAGGGGTAACCAATTCAATAGGAATATTTATCTGTTTTCGTTTATGTGCTTGACAGTCGCCAGAATCGAGTGGGAATGTGCTCTCAATTGTGAAGTGGTCAGACAATAGATCGTCTAGTCTCCTACAAGTAGAGTCTTTCCCATATTCTAAAGAATGATAAAATATGTAGTCGAGTCTACCACCTCTAAGGTGAATACGCAAATGTGGCCCGAGTAAGGTAAAGTTGTGATCATTAATGAACTCATAGAGTCGTCTGCCATTGTAATTACAGGTGTTATTAGATGTTTCTTCAAATTCTTTGTGCATTGCATTAAAATCTCCAGCATATATGATATTCTCATAAAAAACATGATGTGGTAATTTTGTTTCACTGTAGGCATCAGTTCCAGTAAACTTATTACAAACATAAAAAGGATTGGTTTTGACATTTATTTTGAAAAGCATATATGTGACATTCTTGTTATCCTCACCATCATTACCTGGATTACTGCTGGTTTCAATTAACTGATGAGGAATGCAATTACTAATATAAGTGGTGAGGCCTTGCTTACTGTCATGCAAATATATTGAATAACCTCTTATGTTGCAATACTGATTATAGTGCAAACTGTCCTGCAGACATACAAACTTTGGTTTCCTTTTTTTAACATAGTGCAAAGAATGGATATTAAAAGTTAAGATTTTAAAATGCATAAAATGATCAGAACGCATAATAAGAGCCTTGATAACAAGAACTATAGTAACAAACGCAAAAGTAATGAGCATAATAACTATCACCAGTGTCATAGTAACAATAGTATGGTAATAGTTAGGAGAATGATGATTCATGCATACAATCATACACATTATATATTCACATACTTGCATATGCATTTATATATATATATATATATATATATATATATATATATATATATATATATATATATATATATATATATATATATATATATATATATATATATATATATATACCCTGTTCGTTTTTTCCGCGTTTTTTTTAACCGCTAAATTGCAATAATGCCCCCCAAAAAATAGTAAAAAAATACAAAATTCGAGAATAACGCCCATGTAAAAAAATTCTAAATTTTTTTTTACTTTTAGTAAAAAATCGACTGCCTAGAAGCCACATTTCCGCCACCCTCCTCCTCTTCTACCACTTAATGCGATCGGATATTATGAAGAAAATTGAAAAAAGCATTAATAACAACAGCAAACATATATTCGATGTAATATTGTCAGGGAAATAGCGTGCGAGAGTGCATCAGCTGATACGGAAGTAGCAAAACGTTTGCTGCTTAATGCGATAGAATATTATGAAGAAAATTGAAAAATAGCATTAAGAACAAACAGCAAAAAATGTTTCAATATAATATCATCAGGGAAATAGCGTGCGAGGGTGCACCAGCTGATACGGAAGTGTAACAAAATGTCTGATGATAGAGGTTCGTTCTCCCACATCCTCCTTCTCTTCTATCGCATAATGAGATTGAATATTATGAAGAAAATTTAAAAATAGCATTAAGAACAAACAGCAAAAAAAAATTTTATATAGTATCGTCAGGGAAATAGCGTGCGAGGGTGCATCAGATGATACGGAAGTGTGACAAAATGTTTGCCGATAGAGGTTCGTTCTCCCGCATCCTCTTCCTCTTCTACCGCTTAATGCTATTGAATATTATGAAAAAAGTTGAAAAAAAGCATTAACAACAAACAACAACAAAATTTTCAATATAATATCGTCAGGGAAATAGCGTGCGAGGGTGCATCAGCTGATATGGAAGTGTGACAAAACGTTTGCCGATAGAGGCTCATTCTCCCGCATCCTCCTCCTTTTCTACCGCTCAATGCGATCGAATATTATGATGATTATTAAAAAAAACATTAAGAACAAACAGCAATCAAACTTTCAATATAATATCATCAGGGATATAGCGTGTAGGGAATATGTATATTTCATTTCAGTTTCCCCGATATACGTTTTCTTTGTAACGAATTGAACAGTATTTTTTCTCTCAGCTGTCTTTGTTTACATTTTAGATTTCGCACAACACGGTTGATGCATAAAGAAGATAGAATAATGTTTAGAACCAAGGAATATTAACAATACACACAATAATCTTGAAAACTAGATAACCCCAAATAAAGTTAGTAAATAAATATTATATGAGTAAGATATTGTGCCTGAATAGTTTTTTTTTTTTTAAGAGAGTGACATCGGGACAGGAAGAAACTTCCCTCATCAATATAGCACCGGACACGAGAAAATACCAAGACGAAGGAAAAGAAAAAGGTTAAGGGCAAGGCAGAGATGAGGTTATGTTGCATAAAGGAAAACGACAGACAGAAAGAAACAGCCAAAGTACAGAGGACCCAGAGATATGGAGGACTAGGCTCTGAGATGACGATAGATCTGCTTTTTGAAGGATGAAAGGTCATAAGAATTAGGAAAGACAGAAGGAGGAAGAGAGTTCCAGAGTCTGGAGGTAGATGGGAAGAAGCAGTCGCTGCACCGACCAATCCGCGAGCTACAAATCTCCACACACTACCTGTGAGATAAGACCACTTAGCGAGTGTTACGCGGCCTCGGTAGTGGAGGAGGGATGCAACTTGCCAACTCATCAGAGCAGCGATGGAAGTAGTAGCGATAGAACATCGAAAGGGAAGATACCTTACGGCGAAGAGAGAGAGAATCTAGGTTAGAAGTAAGAGAAGGATCATTAATGAGTCTGACTGCCTTAGATTCAACCCTATCAAGAAGATAAGTAAAGGAAGAAGCACCCCAGATGTGAGAGCAGCATTCTAAGCAGGGGCAGATTAGACCTTTGCAAAGTTTAAGTAACTGCAATGAGGAAAAGTAATAACGAAAACGAAACAAAACCCCAATTTTTTAAATGAAGATTTAGAAATTTGGATTATGTGATTCCTCCAAGACAAGTTAGAGGCTATATGGATTCCTAATATGTTGATAGAGTTAAGAGGGTAAATTTCATTAGTTTCGAAGACAATAGGGTTATCAGGAGGAGAAGAAGATAAAGAGATAGCCAGAAACTGTGTCTTGGAGGCATCGAATTTAACTAAATTTTGAGTGCCCCATTCAGTTACTCTCTGCAAATCGGAGTTAAGAGTAGAAGAAAGAGTGATACGAGATTGATTACGAGTAACAGATGAAGGTTGTGAAGAAAAGGCAGAGGAAATGTGAAGGGTAGAATCATCAGCAAAGGCATGAAGAAGAGAGGAAGATGGGGATTGTAGAAGATCATTGATGAAGAGAAGGAAGAGAGTAGGTGAAAGACCATGCCCTGTGGAACACCACTGGTAACAGAGAAAGGGCTAGAGGTCTCGCCATCAACTACAGATATAGAACGGTCAGTGAAAAAACTGGAAATCAGAGAACAGAAAGAAGGGGTAAAGCCATAGGCAAGGAGTTTGGCCAACAGAGCCTTGTGCCAGACTCTGTCAAATGCCTTAGAGATATCAAGGGGGACGACAAAGGATTCACCATAGTTCCTCAGAGAAGATGACCATGCATGAATAAGATAGGACAGGAGATCACCAGTGGATCTTGCCTTGCGGAAGCCGTATTGGTGATCGGAGATGAGTGAGTTGGATTCAAGGCGTTTCAAGAAGTGAGCATTGAGCAAAGTTTTGAAAACTTTAGCAATAGGGGAGGTTAGGGCAATAGGTCGGTAGTTAGAAGGAATAGAGCGGTCACCCTTCTTAGGAACAGGTTGAACTAGAGCATGCTTACAAGATGAAGGATAGATACTGGTTGACAGAATGAGGCAAAAAAGACGACAAAGCACGGGAGCCAGTTCATCTGCAAACTCCTTAAGAAACCTTGCAGGGATACCATCGGGACCAGATGCCTTGTTCATCTTTAGCGAGCGAAGAACCTTATGAACTTTGCATGAAGAAAGGATAAGGGAGGGCATAGAGTTAGAGAGGGGAAAAGACTGAGGAACAGATGCGCTGGAATTGTTGATAGAAGAGATGGCAGAAAAATGAGAGCCAAATAAAGTGGCTTTGTCAGTGGGAGAGCAAGCTATAGAACCATCAGAACGAATGAGAAGGGGAAAGCTAGAGTTACAGAAGTTTTTGGAGAGGTTTTTGGCTAAGGACCAGAAGCATTTGTCAGTGGGAGAGGAGTTAAGGTCATCAAACGTTCCTTCTTATAAAGGAAGCCTTAGACCTTCGAATCTGAGCAGTACAGTGATTCGTAACTATAATAAAAGCAGAGTGAGTTAAATCAGAAGGCGAGGCAAGGTATGATCGGTGAGCCTGATTCCTAGTCTGGAGCCATGGAGCAGGCACGGTCAAACCAAGGTTTAGGGGGAGAGAAAGTTTTTGTAGAAGAGGGGATGTACGCCTCCATTCCTGCGGTCATGATCTTGGCAACTTTTAGAGCTACCTGATCAGGGTTGCAGGGCCGAAAGCAGTAGTCATCCCATGGGAAATCAAAGAGAAACATATACAAATTTTCATGTTGGCTACTATCATAGTGCCAAAGGTGGCACTAAGTAGGAGGGATTGGTGGTGGGGTAGCAAAAATGGAAGAGACTGAGATCATAGAGTGGTCAAATTTACCAAGAGGGGAAAGCACAGAATAAGAGTAGTTAGAAGGGTTAGAAGTACAAAATAGGTCTAGGGTGTTTGCAGCATGCTCGTGACGATCAGGAATGCGAGTAGGATGTTTGATGATTTGCTCCAGATCGTGAATAATAGAAAAAGCAAGGGCCTCGCTTCCTCCCACATCAGTGTGACAAGAATGAAGGCACTCACTGTGGTGTACATTGAAGTCTCCAATGTAGAGAACTTTGGCATGTGGGTGAGAAGATAGCAAGGACTCATAGCACGAGGAAAGATATTCAAAGAAAGACACATACTCGGTGGCGTTTGGAGAACAGTAGCAGAAGCAAAGAAAGATAGGTGTAGTTGAGAGATAGCTTTTAGCCAGAGAACATCAAAGTCAGGAGATTCAAGGCCCATGAGACTCACAGTAGGAGTGTTAGTATTGCAGTAAGCACAGACCCCACCTTTGGAACGAAAACGAGTATACAGACTATAGTGAGAGATTTGGAATGGGTCAGTGGAAGCATGTATAGACTGCTGGGTTTCTGATAGGAGGAGGAGGTTAGGGAGGAAAGTGCCCAAGTGCTGTTCCACAGACGAAAGATTAGCGTTCAGCCCACAAATGTTAGAATAGTGAAGAGTGAAAGAAGCAGATCTATTGGGAGGTGCAAGGTTAAGAGCAGAACCATTACTACCACCAGGCGTGTCTGCCCTCAAGCCAATGGTGGAGTCAACACGATCCCCGGAGATTCTTCGCACCCCACTATGCCGGGTACTGGGGGCCATTAGTTGTGAACCTTCCATAAATAATAACATATGTGAGGAAAAAGAAAGTAATACAGACAGACGTGCAGAATATTGTGACTTATCAAATGTAATGGAATAGCAAGAGATGTGTAATGAATACGCCAGAATATTCAGTGTAGATGTAGGTATGAGGAAAGAACCGTCCTAAAGGAAGACTCAACCTGGAACTGTCTGGACCAGTCCTAGTTGCATCCTAATACCTTCAGTCGTAGTATTTCAACGGGCGGCTGGTGGCATGGCCAACCTACTAATCATATAATAGTGATAAGCATCAGCTGATACGGAAGCGGCAATACGTTTGCCGATACGGGTTCGTTGTCCCGCATTAATGCAATCGAATATTATGAAGATAATGGAAAAAAAGCATTATGAACAAACAGCAAACAAATTTTCGATATAATATCTTCAGGGTAATTGCGTGAGAGGGTGCATCAGCTGATACATAGGCGACAAGACCTTTGCATCCTCGTCCTCACCATCACCATGCAAGTCCCATTGTATGCCTGTCGCCCACCGCATAATAGAGTGCATTAATTTGTTTACTGTACAATAAATCTGTATATCTTTTATACTGTACACTATTTTCATGTTATTATAAATAACTACATGTCTTTCTGCTTTGTAATGTACTTATAAAATATGTTTTACTTATCTTATATCTTTGGTATAGTGTGTCTATGTACGGTTGTGGAATGAGCTATGCCCTTTATCATTGTTTCCTATGGAATATGACTCGTTTTTCACGCGATTTTCCAATTATCCGTCACTTCTGAGAAACTATCTCAGCACTATTCTGAGAACTAGGTGTATATGCAAAAAATATGCACACACACACTCATGCTTACACGCAAATACCTGATTATAGAAATAACTAGTAAGTTAATGATCATAATAACAATCACCAGTGCTATAACGATAATCATACTAATAGTTATAGTAATAATGATACACACATACATGCATACACGTATATATGTACATATACCAGCATACATAGATGCACATACATACATATACACAGATGCATACATACAAATACTTGTACACTCATCTGCAAATATGCATACATAGACATACACACAAATACACATGCACACATAAGCATACATGCATACCCAAGTATACATACATACATGCACAAATGTATACACATCAACACATTCACCTGTACACTAAGATATTCATGCATGCATGCATAAGCATGCACACATACAGAATTTTTCTGTACACTGTTCACAGAGCAACACATGCCCAAATACATACAAGCACACATGTATGTATGCTCACATGCACATGTGTATACATATGCATCAATACATACATGCAGACATATTTTCATATACACACGTATACATGCATGCAGTCATCTATACACAAATATGCACACACATATATTCATATTCATATATACATATACACATACACCCACAAGCCTACATACATGAGAATCTCCTTATATACGCATGCACATGCACGCACGGACACGTATCTATTTATGAAGGTATATGATGGGCGCTTGGATCACTTGTAGCCTGAGAGAAAATGGTATCATTTTGTTGCTTGGATTAAAAAAAAAAAATATGGAGTATCTGTGTTTTGTCCTGGATGGAAGAAATAAATAAATATCTTGCCAAGGACTAATGAAGCTATTTCAGCGACTTTGCCCGAGGTATGTTCCAGTGAGAAATGTCCTTATGGTAGAGGTCGGCCTGGGAGATAGGAGCTAGGTTCAATACATGACCCAGCAAGACAGGGTACATATGCCCAATCAATTCCACAGCTGGGGATATTCCCTTGTAGTATTTGCAATCCAGGTCAATAACACAGCAGCATTGTATTTGAGGTGTTCCTTCAGCAACCCGCACACGAAAGACTTTGAAGGTGAGATCTTCATCCCTTACGAATCTCTCGTGGGCTATATCAGCTTCCACACCATTTATGGTTCCTAGGCATTTTGGGATATCTCAGGATCATCATGTTTGGTGAATTCCACATTGGTAAGTTTGTACGGTGGTTCCTCAGCGGCCCTTTCTGGCCATGTATCTATGGCATGGGCCAAGTGAGTGGCCAGGCGGATATGCGGGCTGCCACTTTGAGAGGGAGTGTGGTGGATCTTAGAGTTTGGCTGAAAACCCTGGGAAGGTGGAGTAGGGTAATTACCCTTGCCTATGAACTGGTGAGGCTTAGGTCATACCGAGTCGTCCTTCTTGAGTGTGGGTGCATGGCCGTAATAAGGCTTAGGGGTGTGAGGAGGATAAACTGGATGATTGAAGTTCTGAGAAGGGCTCTTGTGTTTCCCGTTCCTGTGATCTCCTTTCCGGTGAGAATCATGGCCTGCTGCAGAGGAGATGACACTCTAAGGACGAGCCTTGAGATCGGCCCTTCTTGCCTCCATAAGGTCACAGACACGTACTCCTGGCTGGTTGTGCTGAAGGTACTCATCCACAGTGAATAAACTTCACTCAAATTTGATCTCCTCCTTAAGCTGAGTCCTTACATATGCAACAACATCCACAGGGAGGTTATTGGCAATTGAATCAAATATAAAGAATGGATACCACTTCTCAAGAGGACACTTTGCAACTTGCAACCGATCAATAAAGAGGCAAGCCTTGCGTTTGCCAAAGGTACTGCAGTTCTCCTCCTTCAATGGGAAAGCGGAGACATACCTAGCACAACACTCAGCTGGCAAATAGTTCTGCGAGGCAAGGAGTGTGCTTTTAACTTTCTTATAGTCCCTCAGTTGCATGCGGTCAAGTTCATTGACCAAGGCGAGCAGACGGGGTTGCATGGAGGTGAGCAGCCAATGACTCTTCTCAGCCTATGTGTCTTCGCTAGCTATTCATAAGAGTCTCAAAAGAGCGGATGTGAGTGTCAAGCGGTTGCTGGCCGTCGTCCTCATATTTCCGTATTTGGGGGCTTCTCATGAGTCTGGTCCCCATTTCCGGGTGAAGACCACTGTCTGGGGTTCAGGCTCAAAGCCGAGCAAGTGCAAGCTCATGTTCACGTTGTGCTTATGCCTGTGCCTGGTCGTAATTGCGTTGTGCTTGTGCCTGCTCCTGCTCACATGCTTCCTTTCTCCAGCTCGGCTCAGCATTTAACCATCTAGCTCTTAGCCCACTCAAAGAGCTTCAGTCCTGGAGAATAGCCTTATATCTCACCCATAGCAATCGTCTTGTCCAGGTAACTCACCTCATCCAAAGTTTCGATGGTTTCCTGTGACTGCTTGGTTTCCATGTTAGTTTCCTTTGACTGCCCAGATATCATGGTGGTTTCCTAAACATTCAATAAGGAAGAACCAAAACAAACAACCACAAAAAACGAATCTCTACAATACTAAAAATACACGAAAGAACAACACAACACCAAGGGGAGAAAAAAAAATTCAACAACACAGTTCAAACTTAAACGTAATGGTGATCCCAAAACCTCACCATGTAAGTGAATCAAAATACCATAAGTGCAACAGCAGCAAAATGCAAAACAATGCATGATACACTGGTAATACAGGAAGGCAGTTGTGCCTGCTTAACAGCAATATGTGGCGTTACCTGAGGTTATGGTGCATATGAAAGGAATGAGTAACAACGAATTTTACCGACAAGCAACAAGCGCTAGAGAATACAAACAAGTAAAGTATAGCGGTCGTGCCTGCGTATGAGCGTGTATATGGCAGTGTCCACAAATAGAATGTCATAAGTAAAATTCTGGAGTGTTGCCAAAGCAAAGGTCCAATGCTAAAATACACCAAAGATAAGCTAACGGCTTACAAGGTAGCCAAATTACATATGTGTCTACTAATAATGAGAAAATTTATTTTGAGTGACAACTCAGACATATGAAGGGCTCAGCCTAGGATCAATAAACGACACCAAAAGTTTTTCTTCCCAATCTATGAGCAGTCAATGCTTGAATATAAAACTCCATTATAAGCAAAATACTTAGTATGCTTACTCCCAATTCCTAAATCCAAAAGAAATATAAACAATTCTTAACAAATATCACCCTTTAGCGGATATATAAAACACTAATGCTTTAAATTCAATGTTATCACGAAAATAATTGAAATATTACATAACACATATTCTTGTCATGCAAAATTTCTTAATTCTATTACTATATAATCTCATGCAGATTTCCTGAAATTTTTTTTACCACACGGTAAACAAGAAAACCAATAGTTACCGTAATTAATTTTTAAATAAAAAAAATTCTGATCTGCAATGTCTCTAGCGATAAAATTTTTGTGCGCAGCCTAGGATTCATTCATTTCAATAATCCGAGCCAATGGTAATCGGGTTTCATGTGCAATGTTAAAAAGCAAAATAAAATCATATTCATCAAAATCAGTCTGTCTGTTTGGGTAGCTGTTCAGGTGCCAAGTTTTGTGGAGTGGAGAGGTTGTTAAGCTTCTATTTTACTAAAGGGACTTAAAGTACTGAACTCGGTTAAGAGCTCACAAACAAACAGGACATTTATTAATTTTGCAAATTACCCATGCAACCACTACTCAGTTAAATGAAACTCAGAATTCAACTTTCTTTTAATTTTGGTAATGCAATAACACCTTATAAAAAAGCTGATTAAGTTTTAGACAGCTGGAATAAATTTAAAATTTAAGTTTATGATATGCTGCCTCGAATCCCGGAGGTGGTGAGCACTCTTTAGATTCCCGG
>JAXCGZ010021164.1:57500-72448 GCA_037179515.1 Halocaridina rubra | reverse complement strand
ACAAACTTATTGGAATTTTATGATGAGGTAAGCCGAATCTTACAGGAAACAGAGGGCTGGGCAGATTGCATATTCCCAGACTTCCAGAAAGTGTTTGACACTGTTCCACATGGGAGACTTATTAGGAAGCTGCAAGCAATGGCTAGAATAGGTGGAAATGTCTTGGAATGGATAAAAACTTACTTAGAAGGAGGGGAACAGAGGGTTAAAGTAAGACGCTCAGTGTCTGAATGGAGAAGAGTTAGTAGTGGAGGTCCACAAGGTTCAGTTTTAGGGCCACTTTTGTTCCTTGTATATGTAAATGATCTACCAGAGTCTGTAAATTCATTCATGAATATGTTTGCAGATGATGCAAAGATTGTGAAGAAAGTAGGAATCGAGAACAATGGTAGAGAACTTTAGGAAGATCTAAATAGTCTGCATGAGTGGTCAGAAAAGTGGCTAATGAAATTCAATACTTCAAAATGTAAGGTAATGAGAATGGGTACAAATGCAAGAAGGCCCAGGCTTGACTACTCGGTGGCCGGAGTACAACTTCAAGAGACAGAAAATGAGAAAGATCTAGGAGTAAACATACTGGCAGATTTGTCTCCAGAAATACATATAAATGGCATAGTAAGGGCAGCATATGCATTCTTATCAAATGTAAGGGTAGCCTTCAGGCACATGGACAAGGAAATGTTCAGAAATATTTATGTAACCTATGTGAGGCCAAAACTCGAATATGCAGCCCCCTTTTGGAATCCACACTTGAACAGGCACATAACTAAGCTTGAAAAAGTTCAAAGACATGCCACGAAACTGGTGTCAGAAATACGCAATCTCAGTTATGATGAGAGGCTGAGGGAATTAGACTTACCATCACTCGAAACTAGAAGATTGAGGGGGGATATGGTGACAGTCTTTAAATTCCTTCATGGTTATGATAGAGTGGATAGGGATCGATATTTTGATATGGCTGGCTCTAGAACTAGAGGTCATAGTTTGAAGCTTCGTAAGAAAACTTCTTTGCAGGATGTAAGGAAATACTTTTTCAGTGTAAGAGTAGTTGATAATTGGAATTGGCTAAGCGAGGAGGTAGTTAATGCTATCTCTATCCATAGTTTAAAGGACAGGTATGATAAGTATCACTAAGTATAAAATGGAACCGATCAGGAGACGGGAAGATACGTGCTTTGGGCTCTTTCCCATAAACACAATTAGGTAATTACAATTAGGTAATTACATACATACATACATACATACATACATACATACATACATACATACATACATACATACATACATACATACATACATACATACCAGTTTCCTTGACCAGCATAGTTTGCTAAGTTATGGAGAAACTACTAAGGAAACATATCTCTCTTCACTTGGAATCCTTCAACTTTATGTCAGTGAGGCAACATGGCTTCAGAAAAGGTAGATCAACAGTAACAAACTTATTGGAATTTCATGATGAGGTAAGCCGAATCTTACAGGAAACAGAGGGCTGGGCAGATTGCATATTCCCAGACTTCCAGAAAGTGTTTGACACTGTTCCACATGGGAGACTTATTAGGAAGCTGCAAGCAATGGCTAGAATAGGTGGAAATGTCTTGGAATGGATAAAAACTTACTTAGAAGGAGGGGAACAGAGGGTTAAAGTAAGACGCTCAGTGTCTGAATGGAGAAGAGTTAGTAGTGGAGGTCCACAAGGTTCAGTTTTAGGGCCACTTTTGTTCCTTGTATATGTAAATGATCTACCAGAGTCTGTAAATTCATTCATGAATATGTTTGCATATAATGCAAAGATTGTGAAGAAAGTAGGAATCGAGAACAATGGTAGAGAACTTTAGGAAGATCTAAATAGTCTGCATGAGTGGTCAGAAAAGTGGCTAATGAAATTCAATACTTCAAAATGTAAGGTAATGAGAATGGGTACAAATGCAAGAAGGCCCAGGCTTGACTACTCGGTGGCCGGAGTACAACTTCAAGAGACAGAAAATGAGAAAGATCTAGGAGTAAACATACTGGCAGATTTGTCTCCAGAAATACATATAAATGGCATAGTAAGGGCAGCATATGCATTCTTATCAAATGTAAGGGTAGCCTTCAGGCACATGGACAAGGAAATGTTCAGAAATATTTATGTAACCTATGTGAGGCCAAAACTCGAATATGCAGCCCCCTTTTGGAATCCACACTTGAAAAGGCACATAACTAAGCTTGAAAAAGTTCAAAGACATGCCACGAAACTGGTGCCAGAAATACGCAATCTCAGTTATGATTAGAGGCTGAGGGAATTAGACTTACCATCACTCGAAGCTAGAAGATTGAGGGGGGATATGGTGACAGTCTTTAAATTCCTTCATGGTTATGATAGAGTGGATAGGGATCGATATTTTGATATGGCTGGCTCTAGAACTAGAGGTCATAGTTTGAAGCTTCGTAAGAAAACTTCTTTGCAGGATGTAAGGAAATACTTTTTCAGTGTAAGAGTAGTTGATAATTGGAATTGGCTAAGCGAGGAGGTAGTTAATGCTATCTCTATCCATAGTTTAAAGGACAGGTATGATAAGTATCACTAAGTATAAAATGGAACCGATCAGGAGACGGGAAGATACCTGCTTTGGGCTCTTTCCCATAAACAAAATTAGGTAATTACAATTAGGTAATTACATACATACATACATACATACATACATACATACATACATACATACATACATACATACATACATACATACATACATACATACATACATACATACATACCAGTTTCCTTGACCAGCATAGCTTGCTAAGTTATGGAGAAACTACTAAGGAAACATATCTCTCTTCACTTGGAATCCTTCAACTTTATGTCAGTGAGGCAACATGGCTTCAGAAAAGGTAGATCAACAGTAACAAACTTATTGGAATTTTATGATGAGGTAAGCCGAATCTTACAGGAAACAGAGGGCTGGGCAGATTGCATATTCCCAGACTTCCAGAAAGTGTTTGACACTGTTCCACATGGGAGACTTATTAGGAAGCTGCAAGCAATGGCTAGAATAGGTGGAAATGTCTTGGAATGGATAAAAACTTACTTAGAAGGAGGGGAACAGAGGGTTAAAGTAAGACGCTCAGTGTCTGAATGGAGAAGAGTTAGTAGTGGAGGTCCACAAGGTTCAGTTTTAGGGCCACTTTTGTTCCTTGTATATGTAAATGATCTACCAGAGTCTGTAAATTCATTCATGAATATGTATGCAGATGATGCAAAGATTGTGAAGAAAGTAGGAATCGAGAACAATGGTAGAGAACTTTAGGAAGATCTAAATAGTCTGCATGAGTGGTCAGAAAAGTGGCTAATGAAATTCAATACTTCAAAATGTAAGGTAATGAGAATGGGTACAAATGCAAGAAGGCCCAGGCTTGACTACTCGGTGGCCGGAGTACAACTTCAAGAGACAGAAAATGAGAAAGATCTAGGAGTAAACATACTGGAAGATTTGTCTCCAGAAATACATATAAATGGCATAGTAAGGGCAGCATATGCATTCTTATCAAATGTAAGGGTAGCCTTCAGGCACATGGACAAGGAAATGTTCAGAAATATTTATGTAACCTATGTGAGGCCAAAACTCGAATATGCAGCCCCCTTTTGGAATCCACACTTGAAAAGGCACATAACTAAGCTTGAAAAAGTTCAAAGACATGCCACGAAACTGGTGCCAGAAATACGCAATCTCAGTTATGATGAGAGGCTGAGGGAATTAGACTTACCATCACTCGAAGCTAGAAGATTGAGGGGGGATATGGTGACAGTCTTTAAATTCCTTCATGGTTATGATAGAGTGGATAGGGATCGATATTTTGATATGGCTGGCTCTAGAACTAGAGGTCATAGTTTGAAGCTTCGTAAGAAAACTTCTTTGCAGGATGTAAGGAAATACTTTTTCAGTGTAAGAGTAGTTGATAATTGGAATTGGCTAAGCGAGGAGGTAGTTAATGCTATCTCTATCCATAGTTTAAAGGACAGGTATGATAAGTATCACTAAGTATAAAATGGAACCGATCAGGAGACGGGAAGATACCTGCTTTGGGCTCTTTCCCATAAACAAAATTAGATAATTACAATTAGGTAATTACATACATACATACATACATACATACATACATACATACATACATACATACATACATACATACATACATACATACATACATACATACATACATACATACATACATACATACATACATACATCACATACATACATACATACATACATACCAGTTTCCTTGACCAGCATAGTTTGCTAAGTTATGGAGAAACTACTAAGGAAACATATCTCTCTTCACTTGGAATCCTTCAACTTTATGTCAGTGATGCAACATGGCTTCAGAAAAGGTAGATCAACAGTAACAAACTTATTGGAATTTTATGATGAGGTAAGCCGAATCTTACAGGAAACAGAGGGCTGGGCAGATTGCATATTCCCAGACTTCCAGAAAGTGTTTGACACTGTTCCACATGGGAGACTTATTAGGAAGCTGCAAGCAATGGCTAGAATAGGTGGAAATGTCTTGGAATGGATAAAAACTTACTTAGAAGGAGGGGAACAGAGGGTTAAAGTAAGACGCTCAGTGTCTGAATGGAGAAGAGTTAGTAGTGGAGGTCCACAAGGTTCAGTTTTAGGGCCACTTTTGTTCCTTGTATATGTAAATGATCTACCAGAGTCTGTAAATTCATTCATGAATATGTTTGCAGATGATGCAAAGATTGTGAAGAAAGTAGGAATCGAGAACAATGGTAGAGAACTTTAGGAAGATCTAAATAGTCTGCATGAGTGGTCAGAAAAGTGGCTAATGAAATTCAATACTTCAAAATGTAAGGTAATGAGAATGGGTACAAATGCAAGAAGGCCCAGGCTTGACTACTCGGTGGCCGGAGTACAACTTCAAGAGACAGAAAATGAGAAAGATCTAGGAGTAAACATACTGGCAGATTTGTCTCCAGAAATACATATAAATGGCATAGTAAGGGCAGCATATGCATTCTTATCAAATGTAAGGGTAGCCTTCAGGCACATGGACAAGGAAATGTTCAGAAATATTTATGTAACCTATGTGAGGCCAAAACTCGAATATGCAGCCCCCTTTTGGAATCCACACTTGAAAAGGCACATAACTAAGCTTGAAAAAGTTCAAAGACATGCCACGAAACTGGTGCCAGAAATACGCAATCTCAGTTATGATGAGAGGCTGAGGGAATTAGACTTACCATCACTCGAAGCTAGAAGATTGAGGGGGGATATGGTGACAGTCTTTAAATTCCTTCATGGTTATGATAGAGTGGATAGGGATCGATATTTTGATATGGCTGGCTCTAGAACTAGAGGTCATAGATTGAAGCTTCGTAAGAAAACTTCTTTGCAGGATGTAAGGAAATACTTTTTCAGTGTAAGAGTAGTTGATAATTGGAATTGGCTAAGCGAGGAGGTAGTTAATGCTATCTCTATCCATAGTTTAAAGGACAGGTATGATAAGTATCACTAAGTATAAAATGGAACCGATCAGGAGACGGGAAGATACGTGCTTTGGGCTCTTTCCCATAAACACAATTAGGTAATTACAATTAGGTAATTACATACATACATACATACATACATACATACATACATACATACATACATACATACATACATACATACATACATACATACATACATACATACCAGTTTCCTTGACCAGCATAGTTTGCTAAGTTATGGAGAAACTACTAAGGAAACATATCTCTCTTCACTTGGAATCCTTCAACTTTATGTCAGTGAGGCAACATGGCTTCAGAAAAGGTAGATCAACAGTAACAAACTTATTGGAATTTTATGATGAGGTAAGCCGAATCTTACAGGAAACAGAGGGCTGGGCAGATTGCATATTCCCAGACTTCCAGAAAGTGTTTGACACTGTTCCACATGGGAGACTTATTAGGAAGCTGCAAGCAATGGCTAGAATAGGTGGAAATGTCTTGGAATGGATAAAAACTTACTTAGAAGGAGGGGAACAGAGGGTTAAAGTAAGACGCTCAGTGTCTGAATGGAGAAGAGTTAGTAGTGGAGGTCCACAAGGTTCAGTTTTAGGGCCACTTTTGTTCCTTGTATATGTAAATGATCTACCAGAGTCTGTAAATTCATTCATGAATATATTTGCAGATGATGCAAAGATTGTGAAGAAAGTAGGAATCGAGAACAATGGTAGAGAACTTTAGGAAGATCTAAATAGTCTGCATGAGTGGTCAGAAAAGTGGCTAATGAAATTCAATACTTCAAAATGTAAGGTAATGAGAATGGGTACAAATGCAAGAAGGCCCAGGCTTGACTACTCGGTGGCCGGAGTACAACTTCAAGAGACAGAAAATGAGAAAGATCTAGGAGTAAACATACTGGCAGATTTGTCTCCAGAAATACATATAAATGGCATAGTAAGGGCAGCATATGCATTCTTATCAAATGTAAGGGTAGCCTTCAGGCACATGGACAAGGAAATGTTCAGAAATATTTATGTAACCTATGTGAGGCCAAAACTCGAATATGCAGCCCCCTTTTGGAATCCACACTTGAAAAGGCACATAACTAAGCTTGAAAAAGTTCAAAGACATGCCACGAAACTGGTGCCAGAAATACGCAATCTCAGTTATGATTAGAGGCTGAGGGAATTAGACTTACCATCACTCGAAGCTAGAAGGTTGAGGGGGGATATGGTGACAGTCTTTAAATTCCTTCATGGTTATGATAGAGTGGATAGGGATCGATATTTTGATATGGCTGGCTCTAGAACTAGAGGTCATAGTTTGAAGCTTCGTAAGAAAACTTCTTTGCAGGATGTAAGGAAATACTTTTTCAGTGTAAGAGTAGTTGATAATTAGAATTGGCTAAGCGAGAAGGTAGTTAATGCTATCTCTATCCATAGTTTAAAGGACAGGTATGATAAGTATCACTAAGTATAAAATGGAACCGATCAGGAGACGGGAAGATACGTGCTTTGGGCTCTTTCCCATAAACACAATTAGGTAATTACAATTAGGTAATTACATACATACATACATACATACATACATACATACATACATACATACATACATACATACATACATACATACCAGTTTCCTTGACCAGCATAGTTTGCTAAGTTATGGAGAAACTACTAAGGAAACATATCTCTCTTCACTTGGAATCCTTCAACTTTATGTCAGTGATGCAACATGGCTTCAGAAAAGGTAGATCAACAGTAACAAACTTATTGGAATTTTATGATGAGGTAAGCCGAATCTTACAGGAAACAGAGGGCTGGGCAGATTGCATATTCCCAGACTTCCAGAAAGTGTTTGACACTGTTCCACATGGGAGACTTATTAGGAAGCTGCAAGCAATGGCTAGAATAGGTGGAAATGTCTTGGAATGGATAAAAACTTACTTAGAAGGAGGGGAACAGAGGGTTAAAGTAAGACGCTCAGTGTCTGAATGGAGAAGAGTTAGTAGTGGAGGTCCACAAGGTTCAGTTTTAGGGCCACTTTTGTTCCTTGTATATGTAAATGATCTACCAGAGTCTGTAAATTCATTCATGAATATGTTTGCAGATGATGCAAAGATTGTGAAGAAAGTAGGAATCGAGAACAATGGTAGAGAACTTTAGGAAGATCTAAATAGTCTGCATGAGTGGTCAGAAAAGTGGCTAATGAAATTCAAAACTTCAAAATGTAAGGTAATGAGAATGGGTACAAATGCAAGAAGGCCCAGGCTTGACTACTCGGTGGCCGGAGTACAACTTCAAGAGACAGAAAATGAGAAAGATCTAGGAGTAAACATACTGGCAGATTTGTCTCCAGAAATACATATAAATGGCATAGTAAGGGCAGCATATGCATTCTTATCAAATGTAAGGGTAGCCTTCAGGCACATGGACAAGGAAATGTTCAGAAATATTTATGTAACCTATGTGAGGCCAAAACTCGAATATGCAGCCCCCTTTTGGAATCCACACTTGAACAGGCACATAACTAAGCTTGAAAAAGTTCAAAGACATGCCACGAAACTGGTGTCAGAAATACGCAATCTCAGTTATGATGAGAGGCTGAGGGAATTAGACTTACCATCACTCGAAACTAGAAGATTGAGGGGGGATATGGTGACAGTCTTTAAATTCCTTCATGGTTATGATAGAGTGGATAGGGATCGATATTTTGATATGGCTGGCTCTAGAACTAGAGGTCATAGTTTGAAGCTTCGTAAGAAAACTTCTTTGCAGGATGTAAGGAAATACTTTTTCAGTGTAAGAGTAGTTGATAATTGGAATTGGCTAAGCGAGGAGGTAGTTAATGCTATCTCTATCCATAGTTTAAAGGACAGGTATGATAAGTATCACTAAGTATAAAATGGAACCGATCAGGAGACGGGAAGATACGTGCTTTGGGCTCTTTCCCATAAACACAATTAGGTAATTACAATTAGGTAATTACATACATACATACATACATACATACATACATACATACATACATACATACATACATACATACATACATACATACATACCAGTTTCCTTGACCAGCATAGTTTGCTAAGTTATGGAGAAACTACTAAGGAAACATATCTCTCTTCACTTGGAATCCTTCAACTTTATGTCAGTGAGGCAACATGGCTTCAGAAAAGGTAGATCAACAGTAACAAACTTATTGGAATTTCATGATGAGGTAAGCCGAATCTTACAGGAAACAGAGGGCTGGGCAGATTGCATATTCCCAGACTTCCAGAAAGTGTTTGACACTGTTCCACATGGGAGACTTATTAGGAAGCTGCAAGCAATGGCTAGAATAGGTGGAAATGTCTTGGAATGGATAAAAACTTACTTAGAAGGAGGGGAACAGAGGGTTAAAGTAAGACGCTCAGTGTCTGAATGGAGAAGAGTTAGTAGTGGAGGTCCACAAGGTTCAGTTTTAGGGCCACTTTTGTTCCTTGTATATGTAAATGATCTACCAGAGTCTGTAAATTCATTCATGAATATGTTTGCATATAAAGCAAAGATTGTGAAGAAAGTAGGAATCGAGAACAATGGTAGAGAACTTTAGGAAGATCTAAATAGTCTGCATGAGTGGTCAGAAAAGTGGCTAATGAAATTCAATACTTCAAAATGTAAGGTAATGAGAATGGGTACAAATGCAAGAAGGCCCAGGCTTGACTACTCGGTGGCCGGAGTACAACTTCAAGAGACAGAAAATGAGAAAGATCTAGGAGTAAACATACTGGCAGATTTGTCTCCAGAAATACATATAAATGGCATAGTAAGGGCAGCATATGCATTCTTATCAAATGTAAGGGTAGCCTTCAGGCACATGGACAAGGAAATGTTCAGAAATATTTATGTAACCTATGTGAGGCCAAAACTCGAATATGCAGCCCCCTTTTGGAATCCACACTTGAAAAGGCACATAACTAAGCTTGAAAAAGTTCAAAGACATGCCACGAAACTGGTGCCAGAAATACGCAATCTCAGTTATGATTAGAGGCTGAGGGAATTAGACTTACCATCACTCGAAGCTAGAAGATTGAGGGGGGATATGGTGACAGTCTTTAAATTCCTTCATGGTTATGATAGAGTGGATAGGGATCGATATTTTGATATGGCTGGCTCTAGAACTAGAGGTCATAGTTTGAAGCTTCGTAAGAAAACTTCTTTGCAGGATGTAAGGAAATACTTTTTCAGTGTAAGAGTAGTTGATAATTGGAATTGGCTAAGCGAGGAGGTAGTTAATGCTATCTCTATCCATAGTTTAAAGGACAGGTATGATAAGTATCACTAAGTATAAAATGGAACCGATCAGGAGACGGGAAGATACCTGCTTTGGGCTCTTTCCCATAAACAAAATTAGGTAATTACAATTAGGTAATTACATACATACATACATACATACATACATACATACATACATACATACATACATACATACATACATACATACATACATACATACCAGTTTCCTTGACCAGCATAGTTTGCTAAGTTATGGAGAAACTACTAAGGAAACATATCTCTCTTCACTTGGAATCCTTCAACTTTATGTCAGTGATGCAACATGGCTTCAGAAAAGGTAGATCAACAGTAACAAACTTATTGGAATTTTATGATGAGGTAAGCCGAATCTTACAGGAAACAGAGGGCTGGGCAGATTGCATATTCCCAGACTTCCAGAAAGTGTTTGACACTGTTCCACATGGGAGACTTATTAGGAAGCTGCAAGCAATGGCTAGAATAGGTGGAAATGTCTTGGAATGGATAAAAACTTACTTAGAAGGAGGGGAACAGAGGGTTAAAGTAAGACGCTCAGTGTCTGAATGGAGAAGAGTTAGTAGTGGAGGTCCACAAGGTTCAGTTTTAGGGCCACTTTTGTTCCTTGTATATGTAAATGATCTACCAGAGTCTGTAAATTCATTCATGAATATGTTTGCAGATGATGCAAAGATTGTGAAGAAAGTAGGAATCGAGAACAATGGTAGAGAACTTTAGGAAGATCTAAATAGTCTGCATGAGTGGTCAGAAAAGTGGCTAATGAAATTCAATACTTCAAAATGTAAGGTAATGAGAATGGGTACAAATGCAAGAAGGCCCAGGCTTGACTACTCGGTGGCCGGAGTACAACTTCAAGAGACAGAAAATGAGAAAGATCTAGGAGTAAACATACTGGAAGATTTGTCTCCAGAAATACATATAAATGGCATAGTAAGGGCAGCATATGCATTCTTATCAAATGTAAGGGTAGCCTTCAGGCACATGGACAAGGAAATGTTCAGAAATATTTATGTAACCTATGTGAGGCCAAAACTCGAATATGCAGCCCCCTTTTGGAATCCACACTTGAAAAGGCACATAACTAAGCTTGAAAAAGTTCAAAGACATGCCACGAAACTGGTGCCAGAAATACGCAATCTCAGTTATGATGAGAGGCTGAGGGAATTAGACTTACCATCACTCGAAGCTAGAAGATTGAGGGGGGATATGGTGACAGTCTTTAAATTCCTTCATGGTTATGATAGAGTGGATAGGGATCGATATTTTGATATGGCTGGCTCTAGAACTAGAGGTCATAGTTTGAAGCTTCGTAAGAAAACTTCTTTGCAGGATGTAAGGAAATACTTTTTCAGTGTAAGAGTAGTTGATAATTGGAATTGGCTAAGCGAGGAGGTAGTTAATGCTATCTCTATCCATAGTTTAAAGGACAGGTATGATAAGTATCACTAAGTATAAAATGGAACCGATCAGGAGACGGGAAGATACCTGCTTTGGGCTCTTTCCCATAAACAAAATTAGATAATTACAATTAGGTAATTACATACATACATACATACATACATACATACATACATACATACATACATACATACATACATACATACATACATACATACATACATACATACATACATACATACATACATACATACATACATACCAGTTTCCTTGACCAGCATAGTTTGCTAAGTTATGGAGAAACTACTAAGGAAACATATCTCTCTTCACTTGGAATCCTTCAACTTTATGTCAGTGATGCAACATGGCTTCAGAAAAGGTAGATCAACAGTAACAAACTTATTGGAATTTTATGATGAGGTAAGCCGAATCTTACAGGAAACAGAGGGCTGGGCAGATTGCATATTCCCAGACTTCCAGAAAGTGTTTGACACTGTTCCACATGGGAGACTTATTAGGAAGCTGCAAGCAATGGCTAGAATAGGTGGAAATGTCTTGGAATGGATAAAAACTTACTTAGAAGGAGGGGAACAGAGGGTTAAAGTAAGACGCTCAGTGTCTGAATGGAGAAGAGTTAGTAGTGGAGGTCCACAAGGTTCAGTTTTAGGGCCACTTTTGTTCCTTGTATATGTAAATGATCTACCAGAGTCTGTAAATTCATTCATGAATATGTTTGCAGATGATGCAAAGATTGTGAAGAAAGTAGGAATCGAGAACAATGGTAGAGAACTTTAGGAAGATCTAAATAGTCTGCATGAGTGGTCAGAAAAGTGGCTAATGAAATTCAATACTTCAAAATGTAAGGTAATGAGAATGGGTACAAATGCAAGAAGGCCCAGGCTTGACTACTCGGTGGCC
Organism: Halocaridina rubra; assembly: GCA_037179515.1. Lineage (NCBI taxonomy): Eukaryota > Metazoa > Arthropoda > Malacostraca > Decapoda > Atyidae > Halocaridina > Halocaridina rubra. Next base: position 60,322 of record JAXCGZ010021164.1, on the reverse strand, counting down.
GGAGTACAACTTCAAGAGACAGAAAATGAGAAAGATCTAGGAGTAAACATACTGGCAGATTTGTCTCCAGAAATACATATAAATGGCATAGTAAGGGCAGCATATGCATTCTTATCAAATGTAAGGGTAGCCTTCAGGCACATGGACAAGGAAATGTTCAGAAATATTTATGTAACCTATGTGAGGCCAAAACTCGAATATGCAGCCCCCTTTTGGAATCCACACTTGAAAAGGCACATAACTAAGCTTGAAAAAGTTCAAAGACATGCCACGAAACTGGTGCCAGAAATACGCAATCTCAGTTATGATGAGAGGCTGAGGGAATTAGACTTACCATCACTCGAAGCTAGAAGATTGAGGGGGGATATGGTGACAGTCTTTAAATTCCTTCATGGTTATGATAGAGTGGATAGGGATCGATATTTTGATATGGCTGGCTCTAGAACTAGAGGTCATAGATTGAAGCTTCGTAAGAAAACTTCTTTGCAGGATGTAAGGAAATACTTTTTCAGTGTAAGAGTAGTTGATAATTGGAATTGGCTAAGCGAGGAGGTAGTTAATGCTATCTCTATCCATAGTTTAAAGGACAGGTATGATAAGTATCACTAAGTATAAAATGGAACCGATCAGGAGACGGGAAGATACGTGCTTTGGGCTCTTTCCCATAAACACAATTAGGTAATTACAATTAGGTAATTACATACATACATACATACATACATACATACATACATACATACATACATACATACATACATACATACATACCAGTTTCCTTGACCAGCATAGTTTGCTAAGTTATGGAGAAACTACTAAGGAAACATATCTCTCTTCACTTGGAATCCTTCAACTTTATGTCAGTGATGCAACATGGCTTCAGAAAAGGTAGATCAACAGTAACAAACTTATTGGAATTTTATGATGAGGTAAGCCGAATCTTACAGGAAACAGAGGGCTGGGCAGATTGCATATTCCCAGACTTCCAGAAAGTGTTTGACACTGTTCCACATGGGAGACTTATTAGGAAGCTGCAAGCAATGGCTAGAATAGGTGGAAATGTCTTGGAATGGATAAAAACTTACTTAGAAGGAGGGGAACAGAGGGTTAAAGTAAGACGCTCAGTGTCTGAATGGAGAAGAGTTAGTAGTGGAGGTCCACAAGGTTCAGTTTTAGGGCCACTTTTGTTCCTTGTATATGTAAATGATCTACCAGAGTCTGTAAATTCATTCATGAATATGTTTGCAGATGATGCAAAGATTGTGAAGAAAGTAGGAATCGAGAACAATGGTAGAGAACTTTAGGAAGATCTAAATAGTCTGCATGAGTGGTCAGAAAAGTGGCTAATGAAATTCAATACTTCAAAATGTAAGGTAATGAGAATGGGTACAAATGCAAGAAGGCCCAGGCTTGACTACTCGGTGGCCGGAGTACAACTTCAAGAGACAGAAAATGAGAAAGATCTAGGAGTAAACATACTGGCAGATTTGTCTCCAGAAATACATATAAATGGCATAGTAAGGGCAGCATATGCATTCTTATCAAATGTAAGGGTAGCCTTCAGGCACATGGACAAGGAAATGTTCAGAAATATTTATGTAACCTATGTGAGGCCAAAACTCGAATATGCAGCCCCCTTTTGGAATCCACACTTGAAAAGGCACATAACTAAGCTTGAAAAAGTTCAAAGACATGCCACGAAACTGGTGCCAGAAATACGCAATCTCAGTTATGATTAGAGGCTGAGGGAATTAGACTTACCATCACTCGAAGCTAGAAGGTTGAGGGGGGATATGGTGACAGTCTTTAAATTCCTTCATGGTTATGATAGAGTGGATAGGGATCGATATTTTGATATGGCTGGCTCTAGAACTAGAGGTCATAGTTTGAAGCTTCGTAAGAAAACTTCTTTGCAGGATGTAAGGAAATACTTTTTCAGTGTAAGAGTAGTTGATAATTAGAATTGGCTAAGCGAGAAGGTAGTTAATGCTATCTCTATCCATAGTTTAAAGGACAGGTATGATAAGTATCACTAAGTATAAAATGGAACCGATCAGGAGACGGGAAGATACGTGCTTTGGGCTCTTTCCCATAAACACAATTAGGTAATTACAATTAGGTAATTACATACATACATACATACATACATACATACATACATACATACATACATACATACATACATACATACATACATACATACATACATACATACATACATACCAGTTTCCTTGACCAGCATAGTTTGCTAAGTTATGGAGAAACTACTAAGGAAACATATCTCTCTTCACTTGGAATCCTTCAACTTTATGTCAGTGAGGCAACATGGCTTCAGAAAAGGTAGATCAACAGTAACAAACTTATTGGAATTTTATGATGAGGTAAGCCGAATCTTACAGGAAACAGAGGGCTGGGCAGATTGCATATTCCCAGACTTCCAGAAAGTGTTTGACACTGTTCCACATGGGAGACTTATTAGGAAGCTGCAAGCAATGGCTAGAATAGGTGGAAATGTCTTGGAATGGATAAAAACTTACTTAGAAGGAGGGGAACAGAGGGTTAAAGTAAGACGCTCAGTGTCTGAATGGAGAAGAGTTAGTAGTGGAGGTCCACAAGGTTCAGTTTTAGGGCCACTTTTGTTCCTTGTATATGTAAATGATCTACCAGAGTCTGTAAATTCATTCATGAATATGTTTGCAGATGATGCAAAGATTGTGAAGAAAGTAGGAATCGAGAACAATGGTAGAGAACTTTAGGAAGATCTAAATAGTCTGCATGAGTGGTCAGAAAAGTGGCTAATGAAATTCAATACTTCAAAATGTAAG
>JAXCGZ010021164.1:47500-50000 GCA_037179515.1 Halocaridina rubra | reverse complement strand
AAAATAGAAACTAAGTGTATAATGTCTGTCTAACTATATCTCTAATCTTTCCATCTGTCTCTCACTCTATCTATCTATCTATATTATATTAGATATGTGAATGCGTGTATATGTGTATGCATGTATATGTGTATGCTTATATATATATATATATATATATATATATATATATATATATATATATATATATATATATATATATATATATATATATATATATATATATATATATATATATATATATATATATATATATATATATATATATATATATATATATATATATGTTCCTGTTGTTCCGGTTTTACGTCACGGAGTCCCCTTTCAACCAAGGGCTAGGACGGTTGCCTTCTTGCGAAGGACTTGTTTTGGCAGATGTAATCCTTACGCTGAGTGCATGCCTTTGCTAACCTCAGACCGTGACGGGGCGCGAACCCTCGACCTGACGCCTCAGAGTCGGAGACGCTACCGACTGAGCCACGGCGACTACACATATATATATATATATATATATATATATATATATATTATATATATATATATATATATATATATATATATATATATATATATATATATATATATATATATATATATATATATATATATTATACGGATGATGAAAAAATTACCTTCATAAGAAAATAATGTATAATATCCTTAAAAGGGAAAATAACTAAATTTATAAACATAAAAGATTGTATCTTTTCACGGAATATTTGGCTTCTATCACTTTGTTAGTTTTATGACAGCGATTTACAGAAGTTGACATTTCTGTGACAAGTTCATTTTTTACTCTTTTTTTTTTTTTTTTACTTGAGAATTACCGGATTTGTACTTTCTAGCTGTTTTGCAAACTGGTCACGGTCACTGACGTAAGTGGGTTAAGAAAAGTATGAGTTTATTAAAAGACTGTGTTTACATATCCAAAAATTCTCTAGCACAACGGGCACTTTCTAATATGCCAATTCAGATTTGTGCCCATTTTCAGCGATAATGGCCATTTCTCGAGGTTTGTTAGTATGAAACACTAGGTTATTAGCAGACAATGAAGGGCCACGAAATTACTTGTTAATTTTCATTATCATTATTATTATTATTTTTAATATTATTATTATTATTATCATTATTATTATTATTATTATTATTATTATTATTATTATTATTATTATTATTATTATTATTATTATTATTATTATTAGCAGCAGCAGCAGCAGCAGTAGTAGTAGTAGTAGTAGTAGTAGTAGTAGTAGTAGCACAATTCCAAGCGATTAACTACATTGTTGGCATATCATGAAAAGGAAAAAGCAATTCGCACAGGAGGCTTAAGCTTCCAAGTGGTTCATATCTTAACGAATCAAAGCAAGAGTCCCCACTCATAAAAAACAAGAATTTATAGCTGTCATTTCGCGCTACAGTATAAATGGCCAATTGGGGACCTCCATAACGTGTTCCCTTGGCGAGATTTTTTGCTATAGATCATGCTAAGGTATGCCCTTGGAGTGGATTCATATGTATAACAGATAATAAAGTCCGAAATATTAGTCCTAAGGTACTGGAAAAGGACCGCAAAGAAGTACTAGTCGAGGATGAACTTCAGCCTCTTACTGGAGATGTAATGTCTCCATGACATCTAACAAGTCTAATTAGGCACGGATTGGCATATGTGCCAGACGGTTCTAGAAAAGTGATCATAAAGTTTTATTAGATAGCAGAAGTTTTTACTCTCTGGGACCAAACCACAGTAGCTATCCAAATAAATGTAGGATTTTATGACTTTTAAAACACAATCATATACAAAAATTTCATATATATCTCCATGAGACAAATTAGGCATATGATATCAATATACAGCCTAAAAATTAAGAAAAATTACACATATAAGCCAGATAACTTGACTAATAAATGCACTTCAACAGAATTTTAGTGAAAATAATACAAATATAAAAGAAAATTTTATAAAATGAATAGAAATAAGTCTGTAACAATACACACTGATAACTAAAAAAGGAAGAAAAAAAAATAAAAAAAATAACGTAATCCACATAAAATCCCTCTTTTTATGTGTCATTATTTTGCCCCATTATGGGGATGAACACAAACTGGAGCTGGGGAATTTATCAAGATACACTTCCTAACGCCTCACGGTGGCTTCGATCGTAGCATTCTATCACATCGTTACCTAAGATAAATAAAACAGCAAAATACAATATGCCATTAATATATGCGATTACTTTTGGAGAAAAATGGACAAGAAATGATAAAACTATTATTATAAATACAAATATATAAATAAACAAATATAGTATAATAATTAATATTCATTCTCAGATATTTCCGTATTTCCATGCATCATTACCAGTGTAAATAACTTTTACCTGTCCAAGACGCCTCCTTCACAAACATTTTACCCCCTCCCCCATCGCAATCATTTTCATGCTGAATTTACAGGTTGTAAATTAAAGCACTCAGGCTCTATATTTGATTTTACACTCTCTCT
>JAXCGZ010021164.1:25000-35000 GCA_037179515.1 Halocaridina rubra | reverse complement strand
TTTTTTTTTTCAAAGTTATAGAAATATCAGATAATATACAAGAAAGTAGACTAAGATGGTATGGTCATGTCGTTAGAAGGGATGAACAGTATGTTGGGAGGAGGGTGATGGAAATGGATATACAGGGTAGAAGGAGAGGGAGACCAAAGCGTAGGTGGATGGATTGCATCAATGATGATCTGAGGTCTAAAGGTTTGTTGGGTGATGAGGTATGGGACAGAAATAAATGGAGAAAACTGACCAGAAACATCGACCCCACATAAATGTGGGAAAAGATGTAGACGGAGAAGAGGGTAAATATATATATATATATATATATATATATATATATATATATATATATATATATATATATATATATATATATATATATATATATATATATATATGTATATATATATATATATATATATATATATATATATATATATATATATATATATATATATATATATATATATATATATATACATATATATATATATATATATATATATATATATATATATATATATATATATATATATATATATATATATATATATATATATATGAATGGAAGGAAGGGAATCTCCTGATATTTAGTATCCATGAAAGGCATCGGAAAAAACTGGAAAGTCTATAAAGGTCTTGAAGAAACACCATGCATCGAAAATCCCAGTTGAAGAGTAACATTCTTTTCGTCCAGAAATGATTCTTTGACACAAGTTTCTTGTGTCAAAGAATTATTCTTGGACGAAAAGAATGTTACTCTTCAACTGGGATATTCGATGCATGGTGTTTCTTCAAGACCTTTGTAGACTTTCCAGTTTCTCCGATACCTTTCATGGATATATAGATATATATATATATATATATATATATATATATATATATATATATATATATATATATATATATATATATATAGATAGATAGATAGATAGATAGATAGATAGATAGATAGATAGATAGATATATATAAATATATAAAGATAAATGCATATGTAATACAAACAATGAGGACTTAGCCTTGCCCATGATAGAAAAAAAAACGCTCACCAATTCCAGAGATATATATAATACACACACATAGTATATATATATATATATATATATATATATATATATATATATATATATATATATATATGTATGTATGTATGTATGTATGTATGTATGTATGTATGTATGTATGTATGTATGTATGTATGTATGTATGTATGTATGTATGTATGTATGTATGTATTCTGGAACAATAAAACACAGCAAGAAAGAACAAATTGAAGATTAATAATTTAAACACAATTAAAAACCTATAGATGGTAATAAATAAATCAATTAAAATTACGTAATTATAGGACGAAAGTAATACAAAGAAGACAACGCTAAAGGAAGATATAAAATATAGTTAGCAATGCGATAGAAAAGTCTGCAAGTCTTGCCATCAATAACAACAAGGAAATAAAATAAAAAACGAATAAATAAACACATGAACAAAAAAAAACATGAGTAGGATATCGTACGTAACCAATAATAAAAAATAAAGAAGCTAAACATAACAAACATGATTATCAATGTTGTACAGATGAATGAAAAAGAGGGAGATTAGCAGCGGGATTAAACATTCAGTGTGTGGGTAAGCTGAATGGAAAAGACACGTCACAGGTCAAGAAAGGTCAGCTAATCATGACCTCCAGTGACCTAACAGGAACTGAAATTACCCCCCTCTCTCTCTCTCTCTCTCTCTCTCTCTCTCTCTCTCTCTCTCTCTCTCTCTCTCTCTCTCTCTCTCTCTCTCTCTCTCGACCTTCTGAATAAAGGATAAGAATGCAATTTGCATAGAAACAATCTATGGATATGTATCTTAAATATAAAACATGCAGAAGAGACGCTTACGTTTTGAGGGATGAGAGTTTCTTTTTTTTATGCAAATACTTATCAAATATGAATAGGCTTCCTTGCCTCAAATAGTGCATATATATGTGTGTGTGTATATATATATATATATATATATATATATATATATATATATATATATATATATATATATATATATATATATATATATATATATATATATATATATATATATATATATATATATATATAAATATATATATATAGATATAGATATATATATATAGATATATATATATATGTATATATATATATATATATATATATATATATATATATATATATATATATATATATGTATGTATGTATGTATGTATGTATTGTTGTTTGCTTTTTATATATCACTATTTATCGCCATTCGAATAGGGTGAATACAGATGGAAAAGAGCTGGGAAGCTAGGGCTGGAGGAAAAGAGCTGGGAAGCTAGGGCTGGATGCCCTCACTAGTGCACCGAGATGGAGTTTGATATATATATATATATATATATATATATATATATATATATATATATATATATAGAGAGAGAGAGAGAGAGAGAGAGAGAGAGAGAGAGAGAGAGAGAGAGAGAGAGAGAGAGAGCTGCCCTTGCTATCGCCCCAGAATGAGCTCGATCGCGGTTCTGTCAGCCCCCGGGAGTCGAGTATTCTAACCATGGATACCACGCTCCCCTGCTGTACAACGAATGTGACGCAATAAAATAAATGAAGATTCTAATGAAAAGAAGAAAGCATTTTCAAGATAACTTATGATTTTGCATTATTTCTTTAAATAAAAAAATAAAGCTCAGAAAACTTTCTGACCCATTCTTCATTATTAACTTGAATCAGAAAAAAAAATCGTAATTTACCTAACAATCAATTCTCAATGAGATGATGCTTTATGGAATAGGCTATATTAATCATCACTGATGATACTTTTTCCATGCAGATGAAGCTTTCATCAGCAAATAATTTCGATAAAACTTGGCTTTTGAAGCATGTAAGAGAAGTTTTCTGAAGAAAAAAAAAAGTTTGAAAAACAGTTTTTTGTTTTTTTTATATTATCTTTACTTTGTGTGCATTACACCTATGGCTTTTAGAGTGGGAGACCAAGCTATTTTTGTTGCTGACCAAATCTGGGCAAATGCCTACCGTGAGGCTATGGATGCTGGAGCTACCTTCTTTACTCAATAATGTCTGTGTAAACTCCCATTTAAATGAGGACTAATTGTGACACATAAAATTTTGCATGTGCTTATATATATATATATATATATATATATATATATATATATATATATATATATATATATATATATATATATATATATATATATATATGCGTGTACATTAGTTTCGGGACTCGAACCTAAGACAAAATTACTGCGCCAAAGGGTTACTAACTACACCACTAAAGGTCTTAGGTCCGAGTCCCAGTCAGGGGTAACTATGATTCATGTTTTCACATGTGTTAATATGTTTATCTGATCACTATTGATGCCTATATAGATTGGGATTCGAATTAAATGCAAAAACGAAGCCATGAATAAGATTGGGAGAAGCTGTAATAAGAACAACAAGGCATTCGGAAAGAATAAGTTCATTCCTAGCAAAGCAGTTAGATTTGAGGTTGGCTTATTTTTTACACCTTCAGTGGTGTATTTGGTAGCGCCTTGGGACAGTAAGTATTTGTCTTAGGGTCGAGCTCCGGTCAAGGGTAAAATATTATTGATGTTTTCACATATGTTAATGTGTTTATTTGATTCTTATTGATGCTTGTATGGATTGGGTTTTGAATTAAATGCAAACATGAAGCCAGGGGTGAGGTTGGGAGAAGCTACAATATGAATTTAAAGGCATTCAGAAAGAATGCGTTCATTCCTAGCAAAGAATTTAGCTCTGAGGTTGGCTTCTTTTCAGTGGTGTAGTTGGTAGACCCTTGGCACAGTAATTATGTGTCTTAGGTTCGAATCCCGGTCAACGGTAAGATATGACTCATGTTTCCACATATGTTAATGTGCTTATTTGGTTATATATATATATATATATATATATATATATATATATATATATATATATATATATATATATATATATATATATATATATATATATATATATATATATATATATATATATATATATATATATATATATATATATATATATATATATATATATATATATATATATAGTATATATATATAAATATATATATATATATATATATATATATATATATATATATATATATATATATATATATATATATATATATATATATATATATATATATATATATATATATATATATATATATATATATATATTCGTGAGTGGGTGTGCGCATCACCATCAAATCTTTCAGCTTCTCCCGTCAGTTGTCACCACAGAGGAACAATTATCTCCATATCGCCCTATCTCTGAGTCCTTCTCTGTCACACCACACATCCTCATGTCCTCCCTCACCACATACATAAATCTCTCTGCACTACTTTTCCCCCTTCTGGCTGACAGCTCCATCCTCAGCATTCTTTTCCTCTCGCCTCTCTCACCTTGTCCCCAAATCTTCCAACCTATGCTGCCCCTTTAATATGCTCATTTTTTATCTTGTCCATCATTGTCATGGCTATATATATATATATATATATATATATATATATATATATATATATATATATATATATATGAATCATTTTTTTTTACCCCGACCGGGACTCGAACCTAGGACTTATGATTACTAAGTCAAGGCGCTACCACTACACCACAGAAGGTTAAAAATGATTCATGTTTTCACATATGTAATGTGCTTAATTGGTTATATATATATATATATATATATATATATATATATATATATATATATATATATATATATATATATATATATATATATATATATATATATATATATATATATATATATATATATATATAAACTTACAAATTTTAATACCTATCATCACAATCACACTATCAGTTTAATAACAGATTTATTTCCGTCATAAAACATAATCATATCTACAGTTAGAATCTATTCTTACAAAGAAATGTTAGCTATTAATTTAATCAAAATTAAGTACAATGAACTTCAGCTGCATAGACAAAAGAATATTTAAACTTGTGACACACGGGGGACTATCTAACACACAAACAATTATTTCTAACATTTTTACTTTTGATTTTATGCCTCATATTGTATACATATGTGCACAATCAATTCTTCAGATGCTTAACTGTTCACAAACAAGTCCCGAATTCTTACGTTAGGCGCAAAAGAAATGATAAAAGCAAATTCAGTAGACCTCTCCTCTATTAAGGGTAAGGCGAGGCGAGAGAGCGGGCCAAGGCTGTAGAGTGGAAATAGTGGATTTTCGTTTACTTTCGACGTCCTGATATATGAACGAGCAAATGTTCTTCAGCATTAATTTTATTCATACACTGAAAGGCATAAAGTCCCACTCTTAACCGAAGTTTTTCGTAAAGTGATTGCTTTTACTTATTGATTCTTGAAACCTCATCCTTACAACAAACAAAAATTCTTGTCCAGTAATTTCCTTTCTATACTTCTACACTGACGCAAAGATTCCGTTCTTTTTGGGCAAAGTCTTTGAAAAAAAAAATAAAAAAAGGACAAATATTAGCTGTTGATTCACGATGCCTCGACCTAAGAACAAACAAAGGTTCTTCAGCATTATTTTCTGTACTTATATGCTGAGATGCATACAGTTCCTTCCTTAACCAAAGTCTTTCAAGACAATTTATTAATTTCAGTTGTTGACTCTCTTTCTTTGTTGCCTAAATTCTTCTAAAAAAAAAAAAAAATTCTTTGAAGACTCGAGGCCTCGGATTAGGAATAAACAAACGTTCTTAATTTTTTTTTTTTATTCATATATTGAGAGAAAAATAATTTAATTATTTTTGGTCAAAGGCCTTCAAAAAGTGACTAATTCTAGTTGTTGGCTCTCGAAGCCTCGATCTAAGAACAAAACAAAATTGCTAAGCAGTCATTTTTAATCATATTCTGTGAAGCATAATTCCTACTTATTGGCAAAAAATATTTCCAAAAATTACGAATTTTAGTCACTAAGTATTCCGCCCAAAACGTGCTGAGATTAAGCCGTTGTCACAGACTTAGGTTTGCTTACAATCGCTTTCTTTTACAACAGTAATTATAGACTATTTGTGAAATTACTATTCGAGTATTAATCCTTTTATATTTAAGCGAAGATTAGCAACAAAACAACAACAACAACAACAACAACAACAACAATAATAATAATAATAATAATAATAATAATAATAATAATAATAATAATAATAATAATAATAATAATAATAATAATAATAATAATAATAATAATAATAATAATAATAATAATAATAATAATAATAATAATAATAATAATAATAATAGAAGTTAATGAAAGTTAAGAGATATGAAATATAATCCCAAGTTTATTCACAACAATAACAGAAATTTATCAGTCTGAGAATATACATTTGTACTTTTAACGTAGAATTGTAAATCCAGAGGAAAGTACAGCGTACGTACTCTAAGTTTAACAAATGTAGGACATACATAATATGATATTCATTATGCTCAACATATACAGCTATATGCACACCAAATCCTCATTCTGAAAGCAATATGCCTATATCCTTCATAGCCAAAGATAGATATATCAAATATACATAAAAAAAAAAATCCTAAATTAAAAATGTTACTTCCGTTCGAACTCAATATAGGAAATATATACATATCAAAATTACAATTTCAAAGAGACAAAAATAATTCATTTCAAGGTCAGATTTCATAAAAAAAAATAAAATAAAAAAAAAATATATATATATATATATATATATATATATATATATATATATATATATGTATATATATATATATATATATATATATATATATATATATATATATATATATATATATATATATATATATATATATATATATATATATATATATATATATATATATATATATATATATATATATATATATATATGTATATGTATATATATATATGTATATATATATATATATATATATATATATATATATATATATATATATATATATATATATATATATATATATATATATATATATATATATATGTATATATATATATATATATATATATATATATATATATATATATATATATATATATATGTAAAGGCCTCAATTAAAATAAGCATATCTACAGAAAAAAAGCATATCAAGCCTCTCTCCAAATAAAAAAAAAAACTATGCATTTCTTACACTCAAAAGAAACGATGCTTACAAGATATTTGCACAAATTTCTAAAGAGCAAAAAAGTATTATTTCCAAACTATATATATATATATATATATATATATATATATATATATATATATATATATATATATATATATATATCAAACCACTATGAAAACACCTCTTATTTTTACCATACATATATACATACACAAACATCAAAATTCATCCAGACATCTCTTTTTTTAACATACAAATACTAAAATATAGTCATATACATATAAATTGCCACCCTGACCACGATATTGTTTTTCTACCCCCCATACAATACTACAAAAATATGTATGTTAAAAGTAATCTGTAAGAAAGAACTGTCTTATCTTCAAACTCCATCATACACATATCATTACATATCAACTCCCATCTTGAAAGTGACGTAGCTTTATTTCCAAACCAAAAACAAATACATATGCACTAAAACCATATGTTTTTTCTTGGCAAGCGACATAGGTGAGGAGAGGCCATAATTAAAGTATCAAAATCCACAATGAAAGTAAGTTATATGTTCTCTTCGGAGTCACATAATAATTCAAAAGTATAAATGCAAAAACCCCTCACTGGCCAAAATGCTGTTTTTGTTTTGTTTTTTCTTGAGATCAAGCATGAATACAAATTGTACATAGGAGACAGTGGTCTACAGGCTGCATATCTCTTCCTTTCGAAGGTGTGTGCATGCCTGCGTCCGTTTATTATATATATATATATATATATATATATATATATATATATATATATATATATATATATATATATATATATATATATATAGAGAGAGAGAGAGAGAGAGAGAGAGAGAGAGAGAGAGAGAGAGAGAGAGAGAGAGAGAGAGAGAGAGAAGAGAGAGAGAGAGAGAGAGAGAGAGAGAGAGAGAGAGAGAGAGAGAGAGAGAGAGAGAGAGAGAGAGAGAGAGAGAGCACACACGAAGTAGTAACTTCTCTTTGAAAACATATAAAAATACATAGGAACTCCTGCCTGGACAGGAATTGTTTTTTTTCTTCTATTTAATCCCAGCCAGCCGAGTATATAACTTCTTTAAAGCCAAACATAAAAACAAAATAAACATAATGCAAATCCTTTAAGTTTGTTTCAACCATTCGAAGGCAAACATAGACTCTACTATACATGCATCAAAAACATCCCAAAATTAATATGAGAATTCTTGCCAAAAAGAATGTTTTTAGTGCTTTAAAAACAAAATAGTTATTTTAGGAATCTTTGACCAATAAGTTTCAGCTGACAGGAACATGCCTCTTAAAGTACCTCAAAGAAAAACTTTTATGTGCTTGGTATGTTTTGTACCCCAAAAAGCATATAAAAAAAAATACTACCTTCGAGCAGAAGGTGGCCTGTTTATCTTTTTTTCATTTATTTTACCAACAAGGCCACGAACTTAAAGAATATGTACAATTTTTGCTCTATAAACAATACGTCATATGGAAGGTTAAAAAAAAATTACGTTGGGGAACTGTTATTATATCCCGCACATACGGTTTAACTTGGAAAAGTAGGTACTAATTTACTTAATTTGCTGAGGCCGACACTTTTATATGCATAATATAGGCTATATAATAACCTTCATGTTACTAAAAAACACATAATACCTATTTCCCAGTCTAATTTAACAAAAATAAATCATTTTTTTAGCTTGTTGTTAGAACGAATTTTAAACGTAGAGTAAAATTGTCGTTATATACTTATCTTTTATTTAATTTCTAGTGGAAATTTTAAGCTCATGTTGGTAAAAAGCAAATTAGGCTTGCATTCTACATATGAGTATACTAACTTCAAAAAGCTGGTGGTCATTTTTTTTTTCTTGTTGTGACCGGAACTATAACAAGGTTAAAATTTTCGCTATATATCGCTATTTCTTTATTTAATTTCTAAAAAAAAAAAAAAATTATGATGGTATAAATAGAATAGGCCTATATACCGCATATACTGTCTAAATTTACTAAGCTATATTATTTTCTTTACTCTTAGACACGAATTGTAGCGATGACTTATATTGTCATTATATTTCTTTTTTTTAATATATTAATGAAATATTAAAAAAAAAACTGGTTTATACAAATTTGGCATATATTCCAAGCAGTATATAAACCAGTTACCTACATCATAAACTAGACTTCCTTTCAGCAGCTTTTCCCACATTCAAATAGGATCGCTGTTTTTCTCATTACAGTTTTAAGGCTGAATGTCCTTCTTGATACTAACTCCTTCTATTGATCCGAGTTTGGGGTCGGCTCCAAACTGAGCTGGCTTGCTCCCGAAGTGGTATCCTAAACTAAATAATCCCATATTAATTTTCACATAAAATACAACACTTCTGTAGTTCAGTGGATATCGTACCTAGCTACCACCCAGAAGGTCCGTAATGCAAATTTCCAATTTGACTCCTACTGCTACTTTCTTCGACCATTTCTATCCAGTATTTCAACAAGCATGACAAGGTACAAAAAAGGTGAGCTAAACTCCTATTTGGCTACTTCTCTAAGGGTGACAAGGGCCAAAAACGTGAACGAGGCACTGTCAATTCCGACGGGAATATTAAAAGGTCCAAAAGGGCATCCAAGCAAGTCTCTTTTTTACTTCATTTATGTTATTCAGTTATTCAATTCATGCTCATAAATGTTGTTGTTAGATATTTTTATACCACTATTTTTTTTTATACTCCCAATAAAGGAATATTCTTGTTTGGTATCACCAATTAACTCAGCAGACTAAAAGAGTTTTCCGTTAGACATACCGGAAGTTAAATAATTTCTCTCTTGGCCAGCTGAGTAGTAGTGTCACGTATTGATA
>JAXCGZ010021164.1:0-2500 GCA_037179515.1 Halocaridina rubra | reverse complement strand
TCGTACCTGTCCTTAAAACTATGGATTGAGATAGCATTAACTACCTCCTCGCTTAGCGAATTCCAATTATCAACTACTCTTACACTGAAAAAGTATTTCCTTACATCCTGCAAACAAGTTTTCTTACGAAGCTTCAAACTATGACCTCTAGTTCTAGAGCCAGCCATATCGAAATATCGATCCCTATCCACTCTATCATAACCATGAAGGAATTTAAAGACTGTCACCATATCCCCCCCTTACTCTTCTAGCTTCGAGTGATGGCAAGTCTAATTCCCTCAGCCTCTCATCATAACCGAGATTGCGTATTTCTGGCACCAGTTTCGTGGCATGTCTTTGAACTTTTTCAAGCTTAGCTATGTGCTTTTTCAAGTGCGGATTCCAAAAGGGGGCTGCATATTCCAGTTTTGGCCTCACATAGGTTACATAAATATTTCTGAACATTTCCTTGTCCATGTGCCTGAAGGCTACCCTTACATTTGATAAGAATGCATATGCTGCCCTTACTACGCCATTTATATGTATTTCTGGAGACAAATCTGCCAGTATGTTTACTCCTAGATCTCTCTCATTTTCTGTCTCTTGAAGTTGTACTCCAGCCACCGAGTAGTCAAGCTTGGGCCTTCTTGCACTTGTACCCATTCTCATTACCTTACATTCTGAGGTATTGAATTTCATTAGCCACTTTTCTGACCACTCATGCAGATTATTTAGATCCTCCTGAAGTTCTCTACCATTGTTCTCGTTTTTTACTTTCTTCACAATCTTTGCATCATCTGCAAACATATTCATGAATGAATTTATAGACTCTGGTAGGTCATTTACATATACAAGGAACAAAAGTGGCCCTAAAACTGAACCCTGTGGAACTCCACTACTAACTCTTCTCCATTCAGACACTGAGTGTCTTACTCTAACCCTCTGTTCCCTTCCTTCTAAGTAAGTTTTTATCCATTCCAAAACATTTCCAGCTATTCTAGCCATTGAGTGCAGCTTCCTAATAAGTCTCCCATGTGGAACAGTGTCAAACGCTTTCTGGAAGTCTAGGAATATGCAATCTGCCCAGCCCTCTCTTTCCTGTAAGATTTGGCTTACCTCATCATAAAATTCTAATAAGTTTGTTACTGTTGATCTACCTTCCCTGAAGCCATGTTGCCTCACTGACAAAAAGTTGAAGGATTCCAAGTGAAGAGAGATATGTTTCCTTAGTAGTTTCTCCATAACTTTGCAAACTATGCTGGTCAAGGAAACTGGTCTATAGTTCAGAGCCGTATCCCTCCTTCCCTTTTTGAAGATAGGTATCACATTTGCTTGTTTCCAGCATCTTGGAATCTCCCCCGACTCCAGTGACTCCTTAAATATGATACTTAGTGCCACTGATATTGTGTTTGCGCATTTTTTAAGCACATGAGGGGATATGTCATCAGGACCTGTAGCTTTATGAACATCTAAATCCATCAGCGCTTTGCATACCTCTGTGGCTGTAAGGTTGATGTTCTCTAATACCGGCCCTTGAGCTTCTATCACTGCAATCTGAGGGGGTGGGGTATTTTCTACTGTAAATACTGACTGAAACTCCTTGTTCAATTCTTTGCAGATCTCTTCGTCCGTCTCAGTGATGCTTCCATCCGCTCTCTTTAGCCTTAAAACCTGTTCTTTTACCTTCAGTTTTCCTCTGATAAAGCTGTGGAAAAGCTTGGGATTTTCTTTAGCCTTCCTGGTGATGTCCCTCTCATAATCTCTCTCTGCCTCTCTCCTTTTGCTTAGGTAGTCATTTCTTGCTCTTTTGTAGGTTTGCCAGGCATTTATGTTTTTTCTCCTCCTATACCTTTTCCCAGCATTTGTCTCTCCACTCCTTAGCTCTTTTACACCCATTATCGAACCATTTCTCTCTGGCATGAATTACACCTACTTTGGTGACAGGTATGCAGCAATCTACTATCTTCCCATATTTCTCACAAAAGATGTCATACATTTCTTGTACAGATTTGTTGTAAAATAAGGTTCTCCAGTCAATAACTGCAAAAAGCTCATTCATTTTGATGTAATCTCCTTTCGGATAGTTCCTCCTCATGTCCTCAGTGCCTCTACTCTCAGGAAGAATATCTTCAATGATATACTCCATCAACAACACACAGTGGTCACTCTTTCCAATTGGTGGTTCATACTCAATATTTTCAATATCCAACACATTATCTGTGAACACTAGATCAAGTAGTGATGGCTCATCCCCACCCCTGGCTCTTGTTGGTTCCATTACATGTTGGTGTAGGAAATTCCCTTGTACGCAATCTAGGAATCTTGCCCCGAATGAGTCCTCACCACTGTGTGGGTCAAGATTTATCCAATCTATCTCTTTATGATTAAAGTCTCCCATAATCAAAATCCTACATTTTTTCTCCCGTGCCATGTTAACAACTGAGTTTATGACTTCAATAGTACCTATATGACTTTCCTCATAAATTTCAAGCCTATTTTGGTTCCTTGGTGGGTTGTATAC
>JAXCGZ010021163.1:0-72578 GCA_037179515.1 Halocaridina rubra | reverse complement strand
ATCCATTAATAAATAAATTAATATATAAATAAAGAAGACATATATCATACCACTACAGATCTACCTTCTCTGAAGCCATGTTTTCTCACTGACAAAAAGTTGAAGGATTCCAAGTGAAGAGAGATATGTTTCCTTAGTAGTTTCTCCATAACTTTGCAAACTATGCTGGTCAAGGAAACTGGTCTATAGTTTAGAGCCATATCCCTCCTTCCCTTTATGAAGATAGGTATCACGTTTGTGTGTGTGTGTTTTATACTATATATATATATATATATATATATATATATATATATATATATATATATATATATATATATATATATATATATATATATATATATATATATATATATATATATGGTTTCCAGTGAGTGTGGGACTGAGACAGGGATGTGTGATGTCATCATTGCTGTTCAATTTGTATATGGATGGAGTTGTAAGAGAGGTGAATGAGCGAGTGCGTGGTCGAGGTTTGAGAATGGTAGATGGGGATGATAACAAGTGGGAGCTGAATCAGTTGCTGTTTGCAGATGATACTGTGGTGGTGGCAGATTCAGAGGAAAAGCTGTGTCAGTTAGTGTCAGAATTTGGAATGGTGTGTGAGAGAAGGAAGCTGCGAGTGAATGTGGGAAAGAGTTAGGTTATGAGGTGTACAAGAAATGAGGATGGCACTGGATTGAATGTTATGTTGAATGGAGAGACACTTGAGGAGGTTAATCAGTTTAAGTATTTAGGCTCGGTTATAGCTGCAAATGGTGGAGTGGAAGCAGATGTGTGTCACAGAGTGAATGAAGGATGTAAAGTGTTAGGTGCATTGAAAGGAGTGATGAAGAATAGAGGGTTGTAAATTAATGTTAAGAAAGTTTTGTATGAGAAAGTGGTTGTGCCAGCTGTGATGTATGGATCAGAGTTATGGGGTATGAAAGTAAGTGAGAGACGGAAACTAAATGTGTTTGAGATGAAATGCCTGAGGAGTATGATTGGTGTATCTCGATTGGATAGGGTTAGGAATGAAGTGGTGAGAGCAAGAACGGGTGTGAGGAGAGAAATTGCAGCCAGAGTAGATATGAATGTTCTGAGATGGTTTGGCCATGTGGAAAGGATGGATGATGAAAGGCTGCTGAAAAAGGTGATGAATGCGAGAGTTGATGGGAGAAATGCTAGAGGGAGGCCTAGGTTTGGATGGATGGATGGAGTAAGGAGAGCCCTGAATGATAGGAGGATGGATGTGAGGGAAGCAAGCGAGCGTGCTAGGAATAGGAATGAGTGGCGAGCGATTGTGACGCAGCTCTGATGGGCATCTGCTGTTACCACGGGGCTGCATCTTACAGAGATAGCCCTGTGGTAGGGGCAGTAGGAGGAGCTGGCAGTTGTGAAGCGACACAGGTTGTGGAAGAGCCGGGAGGATGGGCTGTGGCACTCCAGCAGTGCCCGCTGAACGGTCGCTAGCTCCCTCGTCATTGCCCATAGAGCAAAGTAATCCCCCTATTTGTTTTCCTTTCTTGATGTCGGCTACCCCCCAATTAAAGGGGGAAACAGCCAAGGTATATGTATGTATGTATATATATATATACTGATGATCCCCATTCAACGTCAGTAATCCGTTCCTGACAGTTGACTTAAAGCAGATTTCGACTTAAGTCGGAAATCCATAAATATCGAACATAGGACCCCAAACCAATGTTAACAGTAAGTCATCTAAAACTATAAAATGACCTGAAATTAGTAAAACTAAGCTTAACAGTATAGCTTTCCTTTACTTGTGTACCCTAAAACATAAAAATAGTAAAATTACACTAAAGTACAGTATACAGGACAATATTTCTTACCTTTACTAATATGATCGGTTTGCTCACTGGGAGGGGCATTGCAAGGGAGGGAGAATCATGCTTACTGGGAGGTAGAAGCTGGAGAGGCAGGTGCTGAGGAAACTGGGGCAGGTGAGTCTGAAGAGGCAAAAGAACATTCAGCAGATAATGGAGGTACTGGGGCAGGTTAGTCTATAGAGGTAGAGGGTACAGAATCTGTTGGTGGGGGGCTTTACCTGCATGAAGAATTGGTTAAGGCGAGTCTGGAAGGATGCCTCTTCTTCTCCTCATATATTTCCTTGTAAAACTACAGGGCATCATTGATCCCTCTCTCGACCTTAGTGTAACTGGCAATGTTTGGTCCTCAGCCTCGAGCTTGGCCAACATTTCCTCTTCCAGGGTAAACGTTTTTTCCAATTCCGGGGTTGTGAATCTCTTTGGCTCTGGGCTTGGTAGTTCTTCCTCCTTTAAAATCATCTGCTTCTCCAGTTGAATGAGGTCCTCAGTAGATAACGTCCCTTCATGAGATTTCTCTTCTTCTCCTCATATATTTCCATGTAAAACTACAGGGCATCTTTGTTCCCTCTCTCGACCTTATTGTAACTGGCAACGTTTGGTCCTCAGCCTCGAGCTTGGCCAACATTTCCTCTTGCAGGGTAAACGTTTCTCCCAATTTCGGGGTTGTGAATCTCTTTGGCTTTGGGCTTTGTAGTTCTTCCTCCTTTAAAATCATCTGCTTCACCAGTTAAATGAGGTCCTCAGTAAATAACGTCCTCCATGAGATATCAGAAGGTATTTTACATCATCAGCCTCCACCTCCAACTCGAGCTCCTTAATCAAGGCAACTTCAGTACATTCTTGGTTACAGCCTCAACTGTTTTCTCAAAGCCTCGGAAGTCATTCACAAAATCGGGGCATGCTTTCATCCATACCCCATTCAAGCTTATGTGCATCACTTCGCCCCAAGCATCAACAATATTCCTCACAACATGAAGATATTGTGCAACTTCCAGAAGTCCTTGAGAGTCAAGTTCTTGTCCTTTTCAGTTGCCCTGAGAGCCATAACGATCGTCCTCCAGAGGTAGTAGGCATTGAATGAGGCAATATCCCCCTGATCCATTGGCTGTTACAGAGAAGTGGTATTAGGTGGAGGATAAACCCCCTTTACAGTAGGATGAAAGTCATCCAAATGGGCAGGGGCATTATTCAGGATTAGCAACACCCTAAAGGGCAGATCCTTGGAAGCACAGTACCTCTTTGCTTCAGGCACAAAATGGTTGCTGAACCAGTCCTTAAATATATGATGGGTTATCCAAACCTTCTTGTTCTACATTCAGATAGATGATTGGCAGTTGAACTTTCCAAACACCCTTGGGTTTTCTGCCAAATAAACCAAACAAGGACTTCAGCTTACAGTCTCTAGCAGCATTAGCCCTCAAAAGCAAAGTCAGTCTCTCGTTGCTGACTTTATGGTCTGGTGCTGCCTTCTCCTCCTTGGCAATGTATGTATGACTAGGTATATGCTTCCAGAATAAGCAAGTCTCATCCACGTTGAATACATGTTGTCATGGTAACCCCCTACCTTCTTATCTTAGCCAAAGCAGTAGGAAACATTTTGCTGCTTCCTCATAACCATAAGCAGCTTCACCTTGCACTCTTATTTTATGCACATTAGCATGAGCCTTAAAACAATTAAACTAACCCCTACTAGCCATAAAACTCTTCACTTGCACTTTCTTCCCCATTTTCTCTTTTCAAGGCTTCAAACAATATTTTAGCCTTTTCTTGTATAGTCATGGGGCTTACATGGATTCACCGTCGATTCTAGTTTTCAAGCCAAAGCATGAGTATATCGCCATCTCAACCATAATGCAATTATGCTACCTAGTGGTTACAGTGGACATCATAGGAGTCAAACCTCTCACGTGGGCACGGATGCAATCTTTGTCTTTGATTATCATGGCCACGGTTGTACGGGCTAATCCCAGTTTGCGGCCAGTGTTCATAGTTAGTTTCTCCCTTTTTAGCATGGTTTACTATTTCAGTTTTAATTTCCACAGTGATGGCTTTTCTCATCATAACACTGCCATCAGAACTATCACCAATTCACTGGGAGACATAATAACGTCGGTAACAAGCGAAACGAAGGAGAGAGTGGTTACACATGAGGCACAATATGGAGGGCGAGAATAAACTGAGTGGCGCTTTTTCTTGTTCTTCTAATGCCGTGTGATGCCATATTCGTACACAACGCTCAGCAAACTTTTCCAAATAAAATTGTGTTTACAGCTATTGATATTTTTTGTTAATTAGATACAATTCTTCATTATAGCTAAATATTTAAAATAATGAAATAAAGCCATTAACTTGATAAATACATATACAGCTGTGCTGCTAGCTGTGTATTCGTCCACCGCACTCAAAGCTGTTCAGCGTGTGCAGTTTGAATATAACTCACCAGCCAGGTAATTCGAAAAATTAATTTAATAATTTATTAATTATTTTTTGTCCTTCGACTTAACGGCAAAACGACATAATTCAGAACAACGATCTATGAGGACCTCCTCTAAATATATATATATATATATATATATATATATATATATATATATATATATATATATATATATATATATATATATATATATATATATATATATATATATATATATATATATATATATATATATACAGTGATCCTTCGCTGGATCGCGTTTCTTGGCTCGCGTTTTCACTGTACCACGGGTTTTTTTTGGCAAATTATTATTTTTTTGGGGGGTATATGAAAAAATATTAAAATATTAAAAAAGTAAAATTTTCAAGATTTTATTTTTTATTTTATTGAAAAAACAAATTTCATTATTTAATTGATAAAAAAAATTTATTTCCCAGCCTACAAATAATAAAACAGTAAAAAATAGTAAAAAACATAAATTTAGATATATAACTCACAATACAGGGTATTGCATCATGTGAAATAGTGTCCGATAGCGTACAATGTATTGGGGTGGCACCTAAGTGAGCTAGTATATACTGTATATTAAAATTTCAAGTAGTTTCATGATTTTATTGATAAAAGAACACGTATTTCTTAGCCTAAGAATAATAAAACAGTAAAAAATAGTAAAAAACATAAATACTAACAGTATTGCACCACGTAAAATACGATACCGGTATCAGCGTTTCGGAAAATGCAATGGCTCTCACCTACGTGACCTAGTGAATATTAAAATTTTCATTATTTTATTGATAAAAAAGTATTTCCTAGCCTAAGACTAATAAAACCATAAAAAATAGTAAAAAACATAAATACAGTACTAACAGTATTGCACCATGTAAAATACGATACCGGTATCACGTTTCGGAAAAGGCAAAGGTTCTCACCTACGTGACCTAGTGAATATTAAAATTTTCATTTTTTATTGATAAAACAAGTATTTCCTAGCCTAAGAATAATAAAACAGTAAGAAAAACAACAACAAATACTTACAGTATTGCACCTTGTAAAATATGATATCACTATCAGCGTTTCGGAAAACGAAAAGGCTCTCACCTACGCGAGATCATTCATGGAATACTATTGGCTGAAAGGTCGGGAGACGACGATTCACAGAATTGTTTTTCTGTATGTTCTGTATCATGGGGTCTGATTGGCTTTTTCATTGCAGTTTGCTTTTCCCACCATTTTCCATTGTCTCGTCTCACTCATTCAGTCTAACTCACGTGTGCGCCATTCACATTGTGCTTATTAATACGTTTTGCTTGTGATTGTGTTTTCACGCGTAATTTAACCTTTGCAATGCCTCCCAAACGTCCTTCATCTTCTAAGGCTTCTGGTAGTCAGCCTAAGTGGCAAAGGAGGATGTTAACCATAGTAGATAAGGTGAAACTCTTAGATATGTTGAAAGAAGGAAAAAGGTTTACGGATGTCGGCCGCTATTTTGGCCTCAATGAATCTACTGTTCGCTACATCAAAAAGGATGAGGCAGAGATCAGGAAAACAGCGAGCATTTCTTTTGATAAATCAGCGAAGAGGGTCGTAACATCCCTCAATACGGCAGTAGTGCGGATGGAAGCTGGTTTGGCCCTGTGGATTACTGATTGCAGAAAGAAAAACATCAGTTTAGACACCAATATCATACAAACAAAGGCGAAGAGGCTGTACGATACATTTGCTACAAACGAACCCGTCGACGACAGTGGCGACCGTGGAGAGGAGGAGGGGAGAGAAGAAGATATCGACGACCCACAACCAGGACCCTCCAGCGATTCTCCACCGAGGATACAACCGTTCATTGCTAGCAAGTCTTCAACATGGATGAGACTGGCTTATTTTGGAAGAGAATGCCATCTCGCACTTTTCTCTTCAAGGAAGAAGCTAAAGCCCCGGGATTTAAAGTGCACAAAGATCGCATTACCCTCATCATGTGCGGGAATGCTGCTGGCTTCATGTTAAAGCCCGGGCTTATCTACAAGTCAAAGAACCCTAGGGCTTTGAAGAACAAGAATAAGAATCTGTTGCCAGTGTATTGGCTTCATAACCCTAAGGCCTGGATCACGAAAAGCCTCACATCGGACTGGTTTCACCAATGCTTTATCCCTCAGGTTAAACTTTATCTTGCGGAAAAAGGCCTTGAATTTAAAGTCCTTCTTTTGATGGATAATGCTGGTGGCCACGCAACTAATCTCAAATATAATGGTGTTCAAGTCGAGTTCCTGCCACTGAATACGACGTCACTGATTCAGCCTATGGATCAAGGCGTTATTCATGCATTCAAGGCCCTCTACACACGAAATGCCCTGGCGAACCTGGTTGAATCCATGGATTCGGACAAAGACTTCTCAATGAAGACATACTGGCGTAAGTACACGATTGCCACATGCCTTCAAAATATTCAGAATGCAATCAAATAGATGATGTCGGCCACAATCAATGCCAGCTGGAAGAAATTGTGGCCCGAAGTCATCCACAACTACAAGGAATTTGCTCCTGACGAAATGCATAAGTCAGCACTTCGAAAGCTGCGAAGTTGGCTGCATTGCTAGGAGGAGAAGGCTTTAAAGATATGACTCACGAAGATGTGAATGAACTGATTGACTGCCACTCGCAGCCTTTGAGTGATGAAGACTTGGAAGAAATGATGAAATCAGCGAGCGAAGAAGAGGAAGAACTTCATGAAACGCACGAAGAAATTGAAGAACCTGGCCTTACATTCGAACGTCTGGCAGCCATATATCAACATGTGAAAGCAGCCCAACAACTCTCGCAGGAATATGACGATAATATGGTTCGTTTGGTGACCTTCTGTAATTTTCTCGACAATGCCATGATTCCTTACCATACCATCTTCCAACAAAAGAAGAAACAGCGACAGCAACTCCCCATTACCATGTTCTTCTCCCCTAACAAGCAGCCGTAAAGCTTTTATTGATTGCGAAATAATTTCCTCCGGGGTCAAGAAACGTCATCATCACCTCATTCGCGGTAAGTTTACCTATCCTGTACATATAAATTTATGTTGCATGCTGTTATTTATAATGTAAAGGGTGTTTTTTTAACAGTGCAGGGAGGGTTTATACAGTAAGTAAACGTAAAAATAATTGTAAAATACCTATATACATGAGTATGTCATGTAATTACCACTTCATTCACCATAATTTTATCTATCACTTTCATATAAATTTACGTTGCATGCTGTTATTTATAAAGTAAAGTGTGTTTTTTTAACAGTGCAGGGAGGGTTTATACAGTAAGTAAACGTAAAAATAATTGTAAAATACCTATGTACATGAGTATGTCATGTAATTACCACTTCATTCACCATAATTTTATCTATCACTTTCATATAAATTTACGTTGCATGCTGTTATTTATAAAGTAAAGTGTGTTTTTTTAACAGTGCAGGGAGGGTTTATACAGTAAGTAAACGTAAAAATAATTGTAAAATACCTATATACATGAGTATGTCATGTTATTACCACCTCATTCACCGTAATTTTATCTATCACTTTCATATAAATTTACGTTGCATGCTGTTATTTATAAAGGGTGTCTTTTTAACAGTGCAGGGAGGGTTTATACAGTAAGTAAACGTAAAAATAACTGTAAAATACCTATGTATGTGAGTATGTCACGTCATCATCACCTCATTCATGGTAAGTTTTCCTATCACTTTCATATAAATTTACGTTGCATGCTGTTATTTATAAAGTAAAGGGTGTTTTTTTAACAGTGCAGGGAGGGTTTATACAGTACGTAAATGTAACAATAATTGTAAAATACCTATGTATATGAGTATGTCACGTCATCATCACCTCATTCACGGTAAGTTTTCCTATAAACTTTCTTATAAATTTACGTTGCATTCTGTTATTTATAAAGTAAAGGGTGTTTTTTTTAACAGTGCAGGGAGGGTTTATACAGTACGTAAACGTAAAAATAATTGTAAAATACCTATGTACATGAGTATGTCATGTAATTACCACTTCATTCACCGTAATTTTATCTATCACTTTCATATAAATTTACGTTGCATGCTGTTATTTATGATGTAAAGGGTGGTTTGTTAACAGTACAGGGAGGGTTTATACAGTGTAAACGTAAAAATAAATTAAAGAATCTATGTACATATAGGCTGATCCTACTCTGCGATTTTCCTGTCTCGCGCCGGGTCCCGGAACCGAACCATCATGATAATTGAAGGAACACTGTGTATATATATATATATATATATATATATATATATATATATATATATATATATATATATATATATATATATATATATATATATATATATATATATATATATGTATATATATATATAAGTACAAGCTGTTAGCATACAGCACTGAATAGTAAGGAAGCCCATCAGTGAAACAAAACTTATAAAACAATGCTATATTTCGGATCCTAACTGGATCCCTTCTCAAGCACAACTGTTGTGCTTGAGAAGGGATCCAGTTAGGATCCGAAATACAGCATTGTTTTATAAGTCTTGTTTCACTGATGGGCTTCCTTACTATATATATATATATATATATATATATATATATATATATATATATATATATATAATATATATATATATATATATATATATATATATATATATATATATATATATATATATATATATATATATATATATATATATATATATATATATATATATATATATATATATATATATATATAGTGTTCCCCCGGTTATTTGCGTTTCTTGGTTCGCGTTCTCACTGTATTGCATTTTTTTTTTTATAAATTATTATTTTATTTCATGGGTATATGCAAAAATATTAAAATATTAAAAAAAAAAATTCTCGGTATTTTCATTTTTTTTTATTGAAAAAACATATTTCATTATCTAATTGATAAAAAAAAATTATTTCCCAGCCTACGAATAATAAAACAGTAAAAAATAGTAAAAAACATAAATTTAGATAGATAGATAGATAGTTAGATACGTTTATTGACCGCCTCTTTTGAAAAGTACAGTATAATCTTTACAAAAGGAATATTGGTCCAAATTACAATGAATAAATACAATAGATTTTGTACAATCATCAAATAAGTAGATGAATTTTAAGTTAATATACATTGTACTAATAACTGAATGATATACGTACATACAGTATAACTCACAGTATTGCATCATGCGAAATAATGTTCGATAGCGTATAATGTATTGGGGTCGCAGCTACGTGAGCTAGCATATATATTTATATTTCCAGTAGTTTCATGATTTTATTGATAAAAAACCGTATTTATTAACCTAAGAATAATAAAACAGTAAAAAATAGTAAAAAATATAAATACTAACAGTATTGCAACATGTAAAATACGATGCCGCTATCAGCGTTTTGGACAAAGACTCGTTCAGTCTAACTCACGTGTGCGCCGTTCACGTTGTGCTTATTAAACGTTTTGCTTGTGTTCGATAGTGTACAATGTATTGGGGTCGCAGCTACGTGAGCTAGCATATATATTTATATTTCCAGTAGTTTCATGATTTTATTGATAAAAAATTTTTATTTCTTAGCCTAAGAATAATAAAACAGTAAAAAATAGTAAAAAACATAAATACTAACAGTATTTCAATATGTAAAATACGATACCGCTATCAGTGTTTCGGACAAAGGCTTCCACCATCTTCGATTGTCTCGCCTCACTCATGTGCGTCATTCACATTGTGCTTATGACAGTATTGTTAAAATGTTTTGCTTGTGATTTTTTTACTCACATATTTTAACCTTTGCAATGCCTCCCAGGCATCCTTCATCTTCTAGGCTTCTTGTAGTGAGCCTAAGCGGCAAAGGAAAATGTTAACCATTGTAGATAAAGTGAAACTCTTAGATATGTTGAAAGAAGGAAATAAGTTAGTGGATGTCGGCAGCTATTTTACGTAAACGTAAAAATTATTGTAAAATACTGTACGTATGTATGTCAAGTTATCATCACCTCATTCACGGTAAGTTTTCCTATCACTTTCATAAAAAATTACGTTGCTTGCTGTTATTTATAATGTAAAGGGTGTTTTTTTAACAGTACAGGGAGGGTTTATACAGTGTAAACGTAAAAATACATTAAAATATCTATGTACATATAGGCTGATCCTACTCCGCGGATTTCATGGTTCGCGCCAGGTCCCGGAACCGAACTACCGCGATAAGGGAGGTAACACTATATATATATATATATATATATATATATATATATATATATATATATATATATATATATATATATATATATATATATATACACTGATCCCCCGCTGGATGGCGTTTCTTGGTTCGCGTTTTCACTGTACCACTTTTTTGGGGCAAATTATTATTTTGGGTATATGCAAAAATATTAAAATATGAAAAAAATAAAAATTCTCAGTATTTTCATTTTTTTATTGAAAAAAACATATTTCATTATCTAATTGATAAAAAAAAAATTATTTCCCAGCCTATGAATAATAAAACCGTAAAAAATAGTAAAAAACATAAATTTAGATATACGTACGTACAGTATAACTCACTGTATTGCATCATGCGAAATAGTGTCCGATAGCGTACAATGTATTGGGGTCACAGCTACGTGAGCTAGCATATATATTTATATTTCCAGTAGTTTCATGATTTTATTTATAAAAAAAACGTATTTCTTAGCCTAATAATACTAAAACATTAAAAAATAGTAAAAAACATAAATTCTAATAGTATTGCAACATGTAAAATACGATACCGCTATTAGGATTTCGGACAAAGGCTCATTCAGTCTAACTCACGTGTGCGCCGTTCACGTTGTGCTTATTAAACGTTTTGCTTGTGTCCGATAGCGTACAATGTATTAGGGTCGCAGCTACGTGAGCTAGCATATATATTTATATTTCCAGTAGTTTCATGATTTTATTGATAAAAAAAAAACGTATTTCTTAGCCTAAGAATAATAAAACAGTAAAAAATAGTAAAAAACATAAATACTAACAGTATTGCAACATGTAAAATACGATACCGCTATCAGCGTTTCGGACAAAGGCTTCCACCATCTTCCATTGTCGCGCCTCACTCGTGTGCGCCGTTCACGTTGTGCTTATTAATACGTTTTGCTTGTGATTTTTTTACTCGCATATTTTAACCTTTGCAATGCCTCCCAAGCATCCTTCATCTTCAAAGGCTTCTTGTAGTGAGCCTAAGCGGCAAAGGAAAATGTTAACCATAACAGATAAGGTAAGTTTACCTATCACGTACATATAAATTTACGTTGCATGCTGTTATTTATAAAGTAAAGGGTGGTTTTTTAACAGTGCAGGGAGGGTTTATACAGTAAACATAAAAATAATTGTAAAATACCTATGTACATGAGTATGTCATATAAATTTACGCTTGCATGCTGTTATTTATGAAGTAAAGGGTGGTTTGTTAACAGTACAGGGAGGGTTTATACAGTTTATATGGTGTAAACGTAAAAATAAATTAAAATATCTATGTACATATTGGCTGATCCTACTCCGCGATTTTCCTGTCTCGCGCCGGGTCCCGGAACCATACCTTCGCGATAATGGAAGAAACACTGTATATATATATATATATATATATATATATATATATATATATATATATATATATATATATATATATATATATATATATATATATATATATATATATATATATATATATATATATATATATATATATATATATATATATATATATATATATATATACACACCTAGTTCTCATAATAACGTGGAGATAGGTTCTCAGAAGTGATGGGTAAATGGAAAATCACGTGAAAAAACGAGTCATTTTCCATAGGAAACAATGATAAAGGGCATAACTCCTTCCACAACCGTCCATAGACACACTCGAGGGAAGGAAAGCCGAGACCAACAAAAGTAACCTTTGAGAGAGGGGAAACATATAGGGAAATATTGTTGAGAAAAAAAGTCTAAAAGACCTTCAAGAATTCAAAGAAGTGTTCATTAGACGGTACAGAACACAGGAAGAGATGGGAAAGATCAAAAACTTGTTGCAAGAGGCAAGAAGGTTAAATGATGAAAGAAATGAAGAACAGAAGAAAAATTTTCGTTACAGAGTTCTTCCATACAAAGGGGAGATAAAGAAGATAGATAACAGAAGATCAGGGGATGGGGCCTCATTAAGATTGTTATACACAAATGCTGATGGATTAGCTGGTAAGGCAGTAGAATTAAAAGATAGGATTCACAACAGTAAGGCAGATATAGTAGCAATTATAGAGACTAAGTTGAGTGAGGACATAAACAGTGTCACAGTTTTTCGTAAGGGCTTCAGAATACTAAGGGTTGAAAGATCTGAGAGGACTGGTGGAGGGATAGCACTGCTCATAAGTGAAAGGATTCAAGTTGAAGAAATAAACTTGGCTATAGAATGAGTTCAAGGAATTTCTTGTTGCTCGCATAAATACTGGGTCAGAGAGCATTATAATAACTGTTGTATACAACCCACCAAGGAACCAAAATAGGCTTGAAGTTTATGAGGAAAGTCATATAGGTACTATTGAAGTCATAAACTCAGTTGTTAACATGGCACGGGAAAATAAATGTAGGATTTTGATTATGGGAGACTTTAATCATAAAGAGATAGATTGGATAAATCTTGACCCACACAGTGGTGAGGACTCATTCGGGGCAAGATTCCTAGATTGCATACAAGGGAATTTCCTACACCAACATGTAATGGAACCAACAAGGGCCAGGGGTGGGGATGAGCCATCACTACTTGATCTAGTGTTCACAGATAATGTGTTGGATATTGAAAATATTGAGTATGAACCACCAATTGGAAAGAGTGACCACTGTGTGTTGTTGATGGAGTATATCATTGAAGATATTCTGCCTGAGAGTAGAGGCACTGAGGACATGAGGAGGAACTATCCGAAAGGAGATTACATCAAAATGAATGAGCTTTTTGCAGTTATTGACTGGAGAACCTTATTTTACAACAAATCTGTACAAGAAATGTATGACATCTTTTGTGAGAAATATGGGAAGATAGTAGATTGCTGCATACCTGTCACCAAAGTAGGTGTAATTCATGCCAGAGAGAAATGGTTCGATAATGGGTGTAAAAGAGCTAAGGAGTGGAGAGACAAATGCTGGAAAAGGTATAGGAGGAGAAAAAACATAAATGCCTGGCAAACCTACAAAAGAGCAAGAAATGACTACCTAAGTAAAAGGAGAGAGGCAGAGAGAGACTATGAGAGGGACATCACCAGGAAGGCTAAAGAAAATCCCAAGCTTTTCCACAGCTTTATCAGAGGAAAACTGAAGGTAAAAGAACAGGTTTTAAGGCTAAAGAGAGCGGATGGAAGCATCACTGAGACGGATGAAGAGATCTGCAAAGAATTGAACAAGGAGTTTCAGTCAGTATTTACAGTAGAAAATACCCAAGCCCCTCAGATTGCAGTGATAGAAGCTCAAGGGCCGGTATTAGAGAACATCAGCCTTACAGCCACAGAGGTATGCAAAGCGCTGATGGATTTAGATGTTCATAAAGCTACAGGTCCTGATGACATATCCCCTCATGTGCTTAAAAAATGCGCAAACACAATATCACTGGCACTAAGTATCATATTTAAGGAGTCACTGGAGTCGGGGGAGATTCCAAGATGCTGGAAACAAGCAGATGTGATACCTATCTTCAAAAAGGGAAGGAGGGATACGGCTCTGAACTATAGACCAGTTTCCTTGCCCAGCATAGTTTGCAAAGTTATGGAGAAACTACTAAGGAAACATATCTCTCTTCACTTGGAATCCTTCAACTTTTTGTCAGTGAGGCAACATGGCTTCAGAGAAGGTAGATCAACAGTAACAAACTTATTAGAATTTTATGATGAGGTAAGCCAAATCTTACAGGAAAGAGAGGGTTGGGCAGATTGCATATTCCTAGACTTCCAGAAAGCGTTTGACACTGTTCCACATGGGAGACTTATTAGGAAGCTGCAATCAATGGCTAGAATAGGTAGAAATGTTTTGGAATGGATAAAAACTTACTTAGAAGGAAGGAAACAGAGGGTTAGAGTAAGACACTCAGTGTCTGAATGGAGAAGAGTTAGTAGTGGAGTTCCACAGGGTTCAGTTTTAGGGCCACTTTTGTTCCTTGTATATGTAAATGACCTACCAGAGTCTGTAAATTCATTCATGAATATGTTTGCAGATGATGCAAAGATTGTGAAGAAAGTAAAAAACGAGAACAATGGTAGAGAACTTCAGGAGGATCTAAATAATCTGCATGAGTGGTCAGAAAAGTGGCTAATGAAATTCAATACTTCAAAATGTAAGGTAATGAGAATGGGTACAAGTGCAAGAAGGCCCAAGCTTGACTACTCGGTGGCTGGAGTACAACTTCAAGAGACAGAAAATGAGAGAGATCTAGGAGTAAACATACTGGCAAATTTGTCTCCAGAATTACATATAAATGGCATAGTAAGGGCAGCATATGCATTCTTATCAAATGTAAGGGTAGCCTTCAGGCACATGGACAAGGAAATGTTCAGAAATATTTGTAACCTATGTGAGGCCAAAACTCGAATATGCAGCCCCCTTTTGGAATCCGCACTTGAAAAAGCACATAGCTA
The DNA here is from genome assembly GCA_037179515.1 of Halocaridina rubra. Taxonomy (NCBI): domain Eukaryota; kingdom Metazoa; phylum Arthropoda; class Malacostraca; order Decapoda; family Atyidae; genus Halocaridina; species Halocaridina rubra. The sequence goes on along the minus strand of JAXCGZ010021163.1, from coordinate 57,656 downwards.
AGCTTGAAAAAGTTCAAAGACATGCCACGAAACTGTTGCCAGAAATACGCAATCTCAGTTATGATGAGAGGCTGAGGGAATTAGACTTACCATCACTGGAAGCTAGAAGAGTGAGGGGGGATATGGTGACAGTCTTTAAATTCCTTCATGGTTATGATAGAGTGGATAGGGATCGATATTTTGATATGGCTGGCTCTAGAACTAGAGGTCATAGTTTGAAGCTTCGTAAGAAAACTTCTTTGCAGGATATAAGGAAATACTTTTTCAGTGTTATAGTAGTTGATAATTGGAATTGGCTAAGCGAGGAGGTAGTTAATGCTATCTCAATCCATAATTTTAAGGACAGACATGATAAGTATCACTAAGTATAAAATATAACCGATCAGGAGACGGGAAGATACGAGCTTTGGGCTCTTTCCCGTAAACACAATTAGGAAATCACAATTAGGTAATCACACAACACACACACACACACACACACACACACACACACACACACACACACACACACACACACACACACACACACACACATATATATATATATATATATATATATATATATATATATATATATATATATATATATATATATATATATATATATATATATATATATATATATATATACCTGTCCTTACTACTATGGATTGAGATAGTATTAACTACCTCCTCGCTTAGCCAATTCCAATTATCAACCACTCTTACATTTAAAAATATTTCCTTACATCCTGCAAAGAAGTTTTCTTACGAAGCTTCATACTATGACCTCTAGTTCTAGAGCCTGCCATATAAATATATCGATCCCTATCCACTCTATTATAACCATGAAGGAATTTAAAGACTGTCACCATATCCCCCCTCAATCTTCTAGCTTCGAGTGATGGTAAGTCTAACTCCCTCAGCCTCTCATCATAACTGAGATTACGTATATCTGTCTTTGAACTTTCTCAAACTTAGCTATGTGCTTTTTCAAGTGCGGATTCCAAAAAGGGGCTGCATATTCGAGTTTTGGCCTCACGTAGCTTACATAAATTTTTCTGATCATTTCCTTGTCCATGTTCCTGAAGGCTACCCTTACATTTGATAAGAATGCATATGCTGCCCTTACTATGCCATTTATATGTATTTCTTGAGACAAATCTGCCAGTATGATTACTCCTAGATCTCTCTCATTTTCTGTCTCTTGAAGTTGTACTCAAGCCACCGAGTAGTCAAGCTTGGGCCTTCTTGCACTTGTACCCATTCTCATTACCTTACATTTTGAAGTATTGAATTTCACTAGCCACTTTTATGACCACTCATGCAGACTATTTAGATCTTGCTTAAGTTCTCTACCATTGTTTTCATTTCCTACTTTCTTTACAATCTTTGCATCATCTGCACACATATTCATGAATGAATTTACAGACTCTGGTAGGTCATTTACATATACAAGGAACAAAAGTGGCCCTAAAACTGAAACCTGTGGAACTCCACTACTATTCTCCATTCAGACACTGAGTGTCTTACTCTAACCCTCTGTTCCCTTCCTTTTAAGTAAGTTTTTATCCATTCCAAGACATTTCCACCTATTCTAGCCAGTGCTTGCAGCTTCCTAATAAGTCTCCCATGTGGAACAGTGTCAAACGCTTTCTGTAAGTCTAGGAATATGCAGTCTGCGCAGCCATCTCTTTCCTGTAATATTTGGCTTACCGTATCATAAAATTCTAATAAGTTTGGTACTGTTCATCTACCTTCTCTGAAGCCATGTTGCCTCACTGACAAAAAGTTGAAGGATTCCAAGTAAAGAGAGATATATTTCCTTAGTAGTTTTTCCATAACTTTGCAAACTATGCTGGGCAAGGAAACTGGTCTATAGTTCAGAGCCGTATCCCTCCTTCCCTTTTTGAAGATAGGTATCACGTTTGCTTGTTTCCAGCATCTTGGAATCTTCCCTGACTCCAGTGACTTTAAATATGATACTTAGTGCCACTGATATTGAGTTTGCGTATTTTTTAAGTCCATGAGGGGATATATCATCAGGACCTGTAGCTTTATGAACATCTAACTCCATCAGCGCTTTGCATACCTCTGTGGCTGTAAGGTTGATGTTCTCTAATACCGGCCCTTGAACTTCTATCTCTGCATTCTGAGGGTGTGGGGTATTTTCTACTGTAAATACTGACTGAAACTCCTTGTTCAATTCTTTGCAGATCTCTTCATCCATCTCAGTGATGCTTCCATCCGCTCTCTTAAGCCTTAAAACCTGTTCCTTTACCTTCAGTTTTCCTCTGATAAAGCTGTGGAAAAGTTTGGGATTTTCTTTAGCCTCTTGGTGATGTCCTTTTCATAGTCTCTCTCTGCCTCTCTTCTTTTACTTAGTCATTTCTTGCTCTTCTGTAGGTTTGCCAGGCATTTATGTTTTTTCTCCTCCTATACCTTTTCCAGCATTTGTCTCTTCACTCCTTAGCTCTTTTATACTCATTATCAAACCATTTCTCTCTGGCATGAATTACACCTACTTTGGTGAGAGGTATGCAGCAAGCTACTATCTTCCCATATTTCTCACAAAAGATATACATTTCACAGATTTGTTGTAAAATAAGGTTCTCCAGTCAATAACTGGAAAAAGCTCATTCATTTTGATGCAATCTCCTTTCGGATAGTTCCTACTCATGTCCTCAGTGCCTCTACTCTCAGGCAGAATATCTTCAATGATATACTCCATCAACAACACACAGTGGTCACTCTTTCCAATTGGTGGTTCATACTCAATATTTTTAATATCCAACACATTATCTGTGAATACTAGATCAAGTATTGATGGCTCATCCCCACCCCTGGCTCTCGTTGGTTCCATTACATGTTGGTGTAGGAAATTCCCTTGTACGCAATCTAGGAATCTTTCCCCGAATGAGTCCTCACCACTGTGTGGGTCAAGATTTATCCAAACTATCTCTTTATGATTAAAATCTCCCATAATCAAAATCCTACATTTTCTCTCCCTTGCCATGTTACCAACTGAGTTTATGACTTCAATAGTACCTATATGACTTTTCTCATAAACTTCTACCCTATTCTGGTTCCTTGGTGGGTTATATACAACAGTTATTATAATGCTCTCTGACCCAGTATTTATGTGAGCAACAAGAAATTCCTTGAACTCACTTTCTATAGCCAAGTTTATTTCTTCAACTTGAATCCTTTCACTTATGAGAATTGCTATCCCTCCACCAGTCCTCTCAGATCTTTCAACCCTTAATAATCTTGAGCCCTTAGGAAAAACTGTGACACTGTTTATGTCCTCACTCAACTTAGTCTCTGTAATTGCTACTATATCTGCTTTACTGTTGTGAATCCTATCTTTTAATTTTACTGCCTTACCAGCTAATCCATCAGCATTTGTGTATAACAATCCTTAATGATGCCCCATCCCCTGATCTTCTGTCATTATCTTCTTTATCTCCCCTTTGTCTGGAAGAACTCTGAAATGAAAATTTTTCTTCTCTTCTTCATTTCTTTCTTCATTTAGCCTTCTTGCCTCTTGCAACAAGTTTTTGATCTTTCCCATCTCGTCCTGTGTTGTGTATCATCTAATGAACACTTCTTTGAATTCTTGAAGGTCTTTTAGACTTTTTTTCTCAGCAATATTTCCCTACATGTTTCCCCTCTCTCAAAGGTTATTTTTGTTGGTCTCCACTTTCCTTCCCTCGATTATTTGCCTAGTTGGTGAATGTTTACAATATCCTCAGGACCACAAACTACTCCAAGCTTTCTTATCAGGTCTACAACCCTAGCTTTATTTTCTTCAAGTCTCCCCTACCATGTTGGCTCCTGGGATTCGCTTATGCCTGAGATTACCACTGTCCTCTCTTTATCTGTTTAATCAGTGGATATGCCCTTTCCATCACAACGTCTTTCATTTTTTCGATTGCTGTCTCTTTATAGTCAACTGTTTGTATGTTTTCCAGTGCCACCACCTTTACAGCCTCTTTTACTGCTACATTCCCCTTTAGTGCATTAGCAAAGGAAGTTTTCATGGCATCATGTTCCATATTCAGCTCCTGGAACTCTTTTCTAAACTGTTCAATGTTTTCCTTAATCTGGACATTCCAAACTGCAATCTCGTCTCTCTCAGAAGTGAGCAGTGAATTAACATCTAATTCATTTATGTTGTCATTCAGCTGTTTGTTGTTATCTTCATGTTTAGAAATTCTAGTTTCTAGTTCACTCTTTTCCCCTTCCAGCTTCTTAATTCGTTTTTCTAGTTCTTTTCTCTCCTGCCCTTGTGCTTTATTTGCTTCCTCCAAAAATCTTATTTCCTCTCTGAGTGTTTCATTCTCTTTTATTTCTCTATCCATATTCCGAATTTTATCATCAAGGCTTATAACCATTGCCTCTGAATCCTTAATTTTTTGTTTTAATCTCCTAATAGCTACCCCTCCTCCCGACCCATGGGTGGGAGAGGTTTGGGACAGAGATGGCCTCTTTTTTTATGTTTTCACTTTCACAGAATATAGAAAGAAGAGGCGAAAGAGAAAAAAAGAGAGAAAAACTTTTATATAAGCTTCACACAGAATTTTTATATCTTCATATAAGTGCTATTTAGTGACTCAATTTATCTCATTTCTGGTAACACACTTCCTAACTTAAAAATTTGACTTTGGTAAATTGAAAAAGAAAATGCAAACAAAAACAAAAGTGTACTTGAAGGAAAATTCGAATTTGTATCTGAGGAGACTCCCACCTGTTTCTGCTATATCTTCTTCTTAACTGATAAACTGACTTGCTAACCAAGATATGTTATCACAGGATCAGACTTTACATTTAACTCAATGTTGTACAAAATAAAAAATAATAAAAGAGAAAGCTAAAAGAAAGGAAAAAGTTTGAAGAAAATGTGCTACTTGGCAACTTAACTCAGTACTGTTGACAGGTGTATTTTTGGTATTTATTTAATTATTCAATTATTTCGTGTGTCAAACTAGCTATCAAATTAATATAAATGGGAAGGATACTGATTTTAACAATATATGGAACCACAGGATCAGGTAAACGGCTTAAGAGCTCTCCCTAATTTACACAAAAAATTAGGTAATGTGATGTGATGGCTTCACCTCTGGCAACTCTTCTAAATTTCCTTCAAGGCAGAACAGGACAGCTTCTTCTCTTTCCCCTCGCAAAAATGTTCTCAATTTTTTCGTTTAATATTTTGGACAGTCTCGTCATACAACAACTATAATTTTTTTTACTCAATACTCTGCAGGATTTCTTATTTAGGGAAATTATGTTCAAGTTCTACACTTAACTAATTGTGCTTACGGAAAAGAGCCCAAAGCTCGTATCTTCCTGTCTCCTGATCGGTTCCATTTTGCACTTAGTGATACCTATCATACCTGCCCTTAACACTGTGGATTGAGTTAGCATTAACTACCTCCTCACTTAGCCAGTTCCAATTATCAAATACTCTTACACTAATAAAAGTACTTCCTTTCATCCAGCAAAGAAGTTTTCTTACGAAACTTCAAACTATGACCTCTAGTTCTAGAGCCAGCCATATCAAATATCGATCCCTATCCACTTTATAATAACCATGAAGGAATTTAAAGACTGTCACCATATCCCCCCTCAATCTTCTAGCTTCGAGTGATGGTAAGTCTAATTCCCTCAGCCTCTCTTCATAACTGAGATTGCTTATTTCTGGCGCCAGTTTTGTGGCATGTCTTTGAGCTTTTTCAAGCTTAGCTATGTGCTTTTTCAAGTGCGGATTCCAAAAGGGGGTTGCATATTCAAGGTTTGGCCTTACATAGGTTACATGAATATTTCTGAACATTTCCTTGTCCATGTGCCTGAAGGCCACCCATACATTTGATAACAAAACATTTGCTACCTTTACTATGCCATTTATATGTATTTCTGGAGACAAATCTGCCAGTATGTTTACTCCTAGATCTCTTTCATTTTCTTTCATTCTCTTGAAGTTGTACTCCAGCCACCGAGTAGTCAAACTTAGGCCTTCCTCCTTTTGTGCCCATTCTCATTACCTTACATTATAAAGTATTGAATTTCATTAGCTACTTTTCTGACCACTCATGCAGACTATTTAGATCTTCCTGAAGTTCTCTACCATTGTTCTTATTTTTTACTCTCTTCACAATCTTTGCATCATCTGCAAACATATTCATGAATGAATTTACAGACTCTGGTAGGTCATTTACATATACAAGGAACAAAAGTGGCCCTAAAACTGAACCCTGTGGAACTCCTCTACTAACTCTTCTCCATTCAGACACTGAGTGTCTTATTCTAACCCTCTGTTCCCTTCCTTCTAAGTAAGTTTTTATCCATTCCAAGACATTTCCACCTATTTTAGCCATTGCTTGTAGCTTCTTAATAAGTCTCCCGTGTGGAACAGTGTCAAATGCTTTCTGGAAGTCTAGTAATATGCAATCTGCTCAGTCCTCTCTTTCCTGTAAGATTTGGGTTACCTCATCATAAAATTGTAATAAGTTTGTTACTGTTGATCTACCTTCTCTGAAGCCATGTTGCCTCACTGACAAAAAGCTGAAGGATTCCAAGTGAAGAGAGATATGTTTCTTTAGTAGTTTCTCCATAACTCTGCTGGTCAAGGAAACTGGTCTATAATTCAGAGCCGTATCCCTCCCTCCCTTTTTAAAGAGAGGTATCACGTTCGCTTGTTTCCAGCATTTTGGAATCTCCCCTGACTCCAGTGACTTTTTGAATATGATACTTATTGCCACTGATATTGAGTTTATGCATTTTTTAAGTACATTAGGGGATATATCATCAGGACCTTTAGCTTTATGAACATCTAACGCCATCAGCACTTTGCATACCTTTGTGGATGAAAAGTTGCTGTTTTCTAATACTGGCCCATGATCTTCTATCTCTGCAATCTGAGGGGGTGGGGTATTTTCTACTGTAAATACTGACTGAAACTCCTTGTTCAGTTCTTTGCAGATCTCTTCATCCATCTCAGTGATGCTTCCATCCGATCTCTTAAGCCTTAAAACCTCTTCTTTTACCTTCAGTTTTCCTCTGATAAAGCTGTGGAAAAGCTTGGGATTTTCTTTAGCCTTCCTGTTGATGTCCTTTTCATAGTATCTCTCGGCCTCTCCTCTTTTACTTAGGTAAACATTTCTTGCTCTTTTGTAGGTTTGCCAGGCATATAAGTTTTTTCTCCTTCTATACTGTTTCCAGCATTTGTCTCTCCACTCCCTTGTTCTTTTACACTCATTATCGAACCATTTCTCTTTGGCATGAATTACGCCTACTTTGGTGACAGGTATGCAGCAATCTGCTATCTTCCCATATTTCACACACAAGATGTTGTACATATCTTGTACAGATTTGTTGTAAAATAAGGTCTTCCAGTCAATAACTGCAAAAAGCTCATTCATTTTGATGTAATCTCCTTTCGGATTGTTCCTCTTTATGTTGTCCGTGCCTCTACTCTCAGTCAGAACATCTTCAATGATATACTCCATCAACAACACACAGTGGTCACTCTTTCCAATTGGTGGTTCATACTAAATTTTTTCAATATTCAACACGTTATCTGTGAATACTAGATCAAGTAGTGATGGCTCATCCCCACCCCTGGCCCTCGTTAGTTTTAGTACATGTTGGTGTAGGAAATTCCTTTGTACGAAATCTATGAATCTTGCCCCGAATGAGTCCTCACCACTGTGTGGGTCAAGATTTATCCAATCAATCACTTTATGATTAAAATCTCCCATAATCAAAATCCTACATTTTCTCTCCCGTGCCATGTTAACAACAGAGTTTATGACTTCAATAGTACCTATATGACTTTCAACCCAGCCACTAAGGGGGGCAAGCTAGCCTCAACTTGGTGCCGGTCCCAAGCCTGGGTAAATGGGGAAGGTTGGCTGCAGGAAGGGCATCTGGCCATGAAAATTTTGCTAAAACCAAAATATGGCCAGTACAGATAACGAGAATAGTCACCATACTAGGGCGTTCCCCTTAGGCGACTCGTTGGGGCTTTGCCTGACCCCGCCGTAAAGACAGCAAGGGCTACCCAGTCATGGGCGGGAGGCAAGCTCGAGGGAGAGCATCAGATGAGGTGCTGCGGGTGGGCACTCTTAATATGGGGACGATGACTGAGAAGGGGCGAGAATTGGTGGACCTGATGGAGAGGAGGAGAATTTGAGCGCTGTGTGTGCAGGAGACCAGGTGGAAAGGAAATAAGGCGAGGGGACTCAGTGAAGGCTGCAAATTGTTCTATAGTGGAGCAAATGAGGAAGAGAGGAATGGTGTAGGAATAATACTATCCAAAGACCTGAAGGAAAGCTTACTTGGTGTGAATAGAGTGACAGAATTATGAGTTTAATGCTGGGACTGGGAGAAACGGTAGTTAAAGTGGTATGTGCCTATGCCCCAGAAACTGGATTTACAGCGGAGGAGAAGGATGTATTTTGGGAGGAGATTGACCAGGAGCTTAGAACAATCCCTATAAGGGAGAGGGTAATTTTGGGAGGAGATCTAAATGGCCACTTGGGAATTGGGAGGGCTGAGATAGGTAGTGCAATATTGGATAGTAGTAACTGATTGCAGGCTCAAGAAATGTAGGAAAAGTAAGAAGCCGAGGATGGACCCAAAGATAAAATGGTGGAGATTGAAAGATGCAGAGCTGAGAGCTATGTTTAGGGGAAGAGTGTTGGAAGCAATAAGGTTGCATGAGGATGTACAAGAATGGTGGACAGAGAATAGTAAGGTGATTTTGAGGGTTGGTGAGGAGGTACTTGGAAAGTCATCAGGAAGGAAAGCCCCAAATGATAAAAGAGTCATGGTGGTGGAATGAGGAAGTGCAAGAATGGGTGAAGAACAAGAAAGAAATTAAGAAAAAGGCAGATTTATCAGGCCTGGAGCAGGATAAAGAAGAGTACAAGCAGGCAAAGAAGGAGGCAAGGAGATCAGTAGCAAAAGCAAAGGCAGAGACTGTTACAATATTTGATATAATTGTTATTTTGCTAATGAACGAATCCATGTTTTGTTTACATTGAAAGTAATAAAGATGCCCACTAGGTGGCAGACAAGAACGTTCATAATGCCCTTTCAGTCTCCTATATTATTGTGCCTCATTTATCTATAAATATCTCCAAATTTAAGGAGCATCAAACATGGTGGCAGCACTCAATAGACTAAGTATGGTTTGCTGTTCATTTTTAATATAAGGCATTACGTATTATCCAGGATCTTTCTGTTTGATTAAGTAAATAAGACTACCAACCGACATGGCGACAGCTAATCTAGCCCCTCCAGATAAATTCGCATTAAAGAGCGAAAGTGAGCAAGATTGGCGATTTTTTCGTCAAAAATTCGAGCTGTATATACTTGCAGCAGGTTTAAATGATAAACCAAGTGAAGTGAAGGTAGCATTACTTTTGACCCATGGGGGTGACGAACTGCTTCGAGTGTATAATGCTATAGAGTTTGGTCCCGTTATTGTAGGGGAGAGTGGATCTCGTGATGACCCTAGCAAGGACTTAAACGTGGTATTACAGAAGCTAGATGAGCATTTTGCCCCTAGGAAGCTAATAATAGCATCAAGATATAGGTTTAGATGCTGTACTCAGAAAGCTGATGAGAACCTGGATGAATTTATTACTAGAATAAAAACTATGGTTAAGGATTGTGATTTTGCAGCAGAAAAAGATGAGGCAATTCGTGATCAAATTGTTTTTGGCTGTAAAGAAGATAAACTCGGAGAGAAATTTCTGAGAGAAGAATGTATTTCACTGATAGATACGCTCAAAATTTGTGAGGCACATCAAGCATCGCAGAGACAAATGCAAATGATAAAAAGTGAAAATACAGCAAAGTCGGTCATAAATAAAGTTAAATCGACAAAGAACTTTAAGCAGAGTAGGCCTAGTAGACATTCAGCAGACTGAAAGAGTGAGGACCCAAGTTTTGTGAACAAGAACCAGTATAGGCCTAAGTCAAACCAAAGTTTGTCAACGAAGGATCCGGCTCTACGAAAATGTAAGTTCTGCGGAACAAGACACGTGTGGAGTAAGAAGAAATGTCCAGCCTATGGAGAGAGATGCAACTACTGCAACAGGCTGAATCACTTCGAATCTCAATGTTTGGAGAAAAATGAACATGCACAAGCATCTAAGAAGATGGGTGTGAACGCAGTGGACGGTGACGATTCCAGTTCAGATACTCCAGCCGAATATATCCTAGGTGTCAAGTTGCAGACGAGACGTGGAGAGCCAGAAGAAACGACGGTGAACAAAAATGATAATCCCTGTACACAGCAAGTGATGAAAATGAATAAAGTGTCAGAGAAATCCAAATATCTATATACCAATCTGAAAGTTGGTGAAAATAGTGTCAAATTTCAAATAGATAGCGGAGCAGGTGTAAATGTGTTACCTCGAAATATGGTTCCCAATAATATAAAAATTGAATCTAGTGAAGGGTTACAACTAGAAATGTGGAATAATTCTGCAGCCAAACCAGTTGGAAAATGTAGAATTAAAGTGAAAAATGAGATAAATTCAAAGAGATATAATGTTGAGTTTATTATAGTGGCTGAGAATTATATGCCTTTGTTAGGAAAACGTGCATCAGAACAGATGGGTTTCCTTACCATCAATTATGATAACATATGTTCTGTACACAGTGAATCTTGTAATACTGATGTTTTTCAGGAATATTCAGATGTGTTTTGTAATGAAATTGGTAAGTTACCTGGGGTTTTACATATGACTTTAGATAAAGAAGTCAAGCCATTTGCTATATCTTCATGTAGAGTGCCAATTCAACTTAAAAGGAAGGTAAAATCCAAATTATCTGAGTTAGAGAAACAAAATGTCATTTGTAAAGTAGACGAACCAACTGAATGGGTGAGTCGCATGGTAGTAGCTTCTAAGAAAAATAGTGAAGACATAAGAATTTGCATAGATCCTCAGCAATTAAATAAAGCCATAATTAGAGAAATGCATCCTTTGCCAATTATCGATGGTGTTTTACCTGAATTAGCACAAGCTAAAGTGTTCTCTAAGCTAGATTTAAGAAATGGATATTGGCACTGTGTTTTGGATGAAGAGTCAAGTCATTTAACTACCTTTCAAACCCCTTTTGGAAGATATCGGTGGCTTAGACTGCCCTTTGGCCTAGCAATCAGTAGTGAAGTTTTTCAGAAACGACTGCAGAACTCTTTAGATGGTTTGCTAGGAATAATATGCATTGCTGATGACATTTTGGTATATGGAATAGGTAATTCTCTAGAAGAAGCACAGTTAGATCATGATGAAAATTTAAGAAATTTATTGGAACGATGTCGTAAGCATGGTATCCGTCTTAACAGAGAAAAGGCTGAAATAAGAAAGAGTGAGATAACATTTCTTGGACATGTAATAACTAATGAAGGCCTTAAGCCAGATCCCAGTAAAATTGAAGCAATTGTATCGATGAAAGCTCCAACTAATGTCACTGAGATTCAATGCTTTAGTGGAATGATAAACTATTTGTCAAAATTCATGCCTAGACTCTCTGACCTGATGGTACCCATACGACAACTTTTACGTAAAGACAAAGAATGGTGTTGGGGTGATGAACAGGCTAGTGCTTTTGAGAAAATTAAGTGTTGCATCACTAAAACTCCAATTCTTGCTTATTATGATCAAAATAAACAGCTAGTTATACAGTGTGATGCTAGCAAATGTGGACTTGGTGCAGTTCTAATGCAAGGTGGTAAACCGTTGTCTTATGCAAGCAGAGCTCTAACTGACACGGAAACAAGGTATGCTCAGATAGAGAAAGAAATGCTGGCTATTGTGTTTGCTTTAAAGAAATTCCATCAGTACACTTTTGGACAACATACTTTGGTTATAACTGATCACAAACCACTTCAGAGTATAATCTTGAAACCATTAGATAGAGCACCAAAGAGGCTACAAGGCATGTTATTGACTGCACAACAATACGATATTGAACTTAAGCATACTGCTGGTAAGAACATGCATATAGCAGATTTGCTGTCTCGATCATTTCTTAGTGAAACTGAAAATGGTAATGATTTTGAATATGTTAATGTTGTATCTTATTTGCCTATTAGGGAAGACAGGTTAAAGAAAATTCGTGATGCTGTGGCCAGTGATGAAATTTTACTTGAAGTGACAAATATGATAACAAATGGGTGGCCAGAGTATAAATGTAATGTACCTATAACTGTTTTGCCTTATTATCATATTAGAGATGAACTATCTATACAGAATGGACTTGTATTTAAAGGTGATAGAGTTGTGATTCCTGCCAATTTGAGGAAAGAAATTAAACAGGCTATTCACTCTTGTCACATTGGCGTAGAAAGTTGTCTACGAAGGGCTCGTGAGTGTGTATATTGGCCTGGTATGAATGGTGATATTAAAGAACATATTTCTCAATGTGAAATCTGTTGCAAATTTCAAAAATCTCAGCAGAAAGAAACTCTTATGCCACATGAAGTGTCTGATAGGCCATGGGAGAAAGTTGGCACAGATATTTTTGAATTGAGTAATCAGTTTTATCTTGTAACAGTAGACTATTTCAGTAATTTCTGGGAAATTGATAGGTTAGAAGATATAAAAGCATCTACTGTTATACGTAAGCTAAAAGCACATTTTGCAAGGTATGGTACTCCTTCCATCTTAGTTAGTGACTGTGGAACTCAATTTACAAGTGATATATTTCAGAATTTTATAAGAGTGTGGGATATAGAACATTGTACGTCAAGCCCTAAACATCCTCAGTCTAATGGACAGGCAGAATCCGCTGTAAAAACTGCAAAGTCCATACTCAAAAAAGCCATAGAAAGCAATAATGACCCTTATTTGGCAATATTAGACTACCGTAATTGTCCGTCTCACAGTGATGAATACAGTCCGGCTCAAAAAAGCCTAGGGAGACGCACACGTACTCTTCTCCCAGTTTCTTCAAAGTTGTTGAAACCATCTGAGATCAATGTAGATAAAATTAAGATTAACAGACATTATAGAAATAGCAGATCCGCTAAATATTACAATGTGCATGCCAAAGATCTTGATCCTTTACAGGAAGATGATGTTGTGAGAATAAAACCCACTGTAATGGGAAAGAAAGCTTGGGAAAAAGGTATTGTGAAGGAACGTTTAGACGAGAGATCTTATGAAATTTCAACTGATGCTGGTTTATTGAGAAGAAATAGAGTAGACCTTAATAAGTCAAATGAAAGAAATGTTTCGCATCACAGTAGTGAAGATTCTAGTAATGTAGTACAAAGTCAGCAACAGGTTGAAATTCCACAGGATAAACATGTGAACCCAACAAGTGAGAATCTCAGAGTTCAAGAGTCTTTCACTCCTCAAAAGAGAATCACAAGGAGTACAAGGAATATTTTACCCTCTAAATATAATGATTTTGTTGTTTACAAAGAGTGATTTATTTTTTATTTCCAAGATGATAACTTATTTTTTTTTCTTCATAAAAAGAGGAATGTTACAATATTTGATATAATTGTTATTTTGCTAATGAACGAATCCATGTTTTGTTTACATTGAAAGTAATAAAGATGCCCACTAGGTGGCAGACAAGAACGTTCATAATGCCCTTTCAGTCTCCTATATTATTGTGCCTCATTTATCTATAAATATCTCCAAATTTAAGGAGCATCAAACAGAGACATTGAATGAAGTCTATGAAGAGCTGGAAACACCAGAGGGAGAGAAGAAAATATGGCGAATTGCCAAGGCCCGAGATGCTGCATCCAAGGACTTGACCCAAGTAAGACAAATAAAGGATAACCATGGAGTAGTCCTAGCAGAAAAGGAATAAATAAAAAGCAGATGGGAAACTTATTTTGAAGGATTACTAAATGAAGAGAACCCAAGAGCTGCATTTGAAGATGAACTTCCAAATGAAGCAGCTACAACAACAGTGGCTAGAAGAGAGGTAGAACGGGCAGTAAGGAAAATGAAAAATGGAAAGGCAGCAGGACCTGATAAGATGCCAGTGGAGGTATGGAAGAGTCTTGGAGAGGAAGGCATAGATATCTTGTGGGACTTAATGCAAAGGATGTTTAGCCAGGAAAAGATGCCAGAGGAGTGGAGAGGAAGCCTAATCATCCCAGTCTATAAAGGGAAGGGAGACATTCAGGAGTGTGGAAACTATAGAGGTACAAAGTTGTTAAGTCATACTATGAAGATATGGGAGATCATAGAGTGGAGACTCAGAGAGGTAACGACAATTGGAGATGAACAGTTTGGCTTCATGCCTGCAAGGGGGACAGTGGATGCCATATTTGCCTTGAGACAAATGATGGAAAAGGATCAGGAGAAACAGAAATGACTGCATATGGTCTTTATTGACCTGGAAAAGGCATATGATCGAGTACCACGTCAAGAGGTTTGGAGGTGTATTAGAGAAAAGGGAGTCCCCGAGAAATATGTAAAAATCATCCAAGATATGTATGAGAGGGCAGAGGCAAATGTTAAGAGCAGTTTGGGCTTGACGTAAAGTCTCAGTAAATGTTGGTCTGCATCAAGGGTCTGCTTTGAGTCCATATCTATTTGATCTGGTCTTGGATGTAGTAACCCAGGGTATTAGAGATCAGTCACCATGATGTATGCTCTTTGCAGATGACATTGTACTGTGTAGCAACAGACGAGAGGTAGTGGAGGAGAAGCTTGAGGAGTGGAGAAGAGTGATGAAGGATAGAGGAATGAAAATCAGCATGAAGAAGACAAGAGTGCTTGAGGTTGAGAGATGATGAGCATGGGGAGGTCAGTTTGCAGGGGGAGGTGTTGAAAGAGTTGAAAAGTTCAAGTATTTGGGATCAGCAGTAGCAGAGGATGGTGACCTAGAGACAGAAATAACCCACAGAATACAAGCGGGATGAAAGAACTGGAAGAAAGTGTTTGGGGTGCTGTGCGACAGGAGAATAGGGATTAAGTTGAGGGGTAAAGTGCATAAGACAGTTGTGAGACCTGCGATGATGTATGGAGCAGAGACATGGGCAATAAAAAAGACACAAGAGAAAAAACTGGTTGTGGCAGAGATGAGGATGTTGAGATGGATGTGTGGGGTGACAAGAAGCGATAAGATCAGAAACAGGGTAATTAGAGGTACCTCAAAAGTTAGAGAAATATCAGATAAGATACAAGAAAGTAGACTAAGATGGTATGGTCATGTCGTTATGAGGGATGAACAGTATGTTCGGAGGAAGGTGATGGAAATGGATATACAGGGTAGGGGAAGGAGGGGGAGACCAAAGCGTAAGTGGATGGATTGCATCAATGCCGACCTGAGGTCTAAAGGTTTGTTGGGTGATGAGTTATGGGACAGAAACATATGGAGAACACTGGCCAGATACATTGACCCCACATAAAAGGGGGAAAGGATGTAGACGACGAAGAAGAAGTACCTATATGACTTTCCTCATAAACTTCTAGCCTATGTTGGTTCCTTGGTGGGTTATATACAACAGTTATTATAATGCTCTCTGACCCGGTATTTATACGAGCAACAAGAAATTCCTGGAACTCACTCTTTATAGCCAAGTTTACTTCTTCAACCTGAATCCTTTCACTTATGAGCAGTGCTATCCCTCCTACAGTCCTCTCAGATCTTTCAACCCTTAATATTCTAAAGCCCTTAGGAAAAACTGTGACACGGTTTATGTCCTCACTCAACTTAGTCTCTGTAACTGCTACTATATCTGCCTTACTGTTGTTAAGCCTATCTTTTAATTCTTCTGCCTTACCAGCTAATCCATCAGCATTTGTGTAATTACCTAATTTTAATTACCTAATTAATGAGGCCCCATCCCCTGATCTACTGTCATTATCTTCTTTATCTCCTCTTTGTCTGGAAGAACTCTGAAATGAAAATTTTTTTTATCTTCATGTCTTTCCTCATTTAACCTTCTAGCCTTTGCAACAAGTTTTTGATCCTTTCCATCTCTTCTTGTGTTTTGTATTGTCTAATCAACACTTCTTTGAACTCTTGAATGTCTTTTAGACCTTTTTTCCTCATCAGTTTTTCTCTACTTGTGTTCCCTCTCTCAAAGGTTACTTTTGTTGATGTCTACTTTCCCTCCCTCGAATATTTACCTAGTTTGTGAATGTTTACAATATCCTCAGGACTACAAACTACTCCAAGCTTTCTTATCAGGTCTACAACCCTAGCTTTATTTTCTTCAAGTCTCCCCTGCCATGTAGGCTCCTGGGATTCGCTTATGCTTGAGATTACCACTGTCTTCTCTTTATCAAGTGCCTGTTTAATCAGTGGATTTGCCCTTTCCATCACAACGTCTTTTATTTTTTTGATTACTGTCTCTTTGTAGTCAACTGTTTGTATGTTTTCCAGTGCCACCACCTTTACAGCCTCATTTACTGCCACATTCCCCTTTAGTGCATCAGCAAAGGAAGTTTTCATAGCATCATGCTCCGTATTCAGCTCCTGAAACTCTTTTCTAAAGTGTTCGATGATATCCTTAATCTGCACATTCCAAGCTGCAATCTCGTCTGTCTCAGAATAGAGCCGTGAACTAACATATAATTCATTTAGGTTGTCATTCAGCTGTTTGTTGTTATCATCTTGTTTAGGAATTCTGGTTTCTAATTCACTCTTTTTCCCCTTCCAGCTTCTTTATTCATTTTTCTAGGTTTTTCTCTCTTGCCCTTGTGCTTTATTTGTTTCCTCCAAAAATCTTATTTCCTCTCTGAGTGTATCATTCTCTTTCATTTCTCTATCCATACTCCGGATTTTTTCATCAAGGTTTATAACCATTGTCTCTAATCCTTGAATTCTGTTTTAATCTCCTAATAGCTACTCCTCCTCCTGCTGCTACATCCCATGGAGATCCTCTATCATCCCTCCTTGACCAATGGATGGGGGGGTGTTTGGGACAGAGATGGCCTCATTTTCATGTTTTCCTTTTTCACAGAATATGCTCAGGGTAACGATTACATTTGCCAAAACAAGTCCTTCGCAGGAAGGCAACCGTCCTAGCCCTTGGTAGAAAAGGGAGTCCGTGATGTAAAACCAGAACAAACAAACAAAATATAGAAAGAAGAAGAAGAAAACAAAAGAGATAAGCTTTTATTTAAGCTTCACACAGAATTTCTATATCTTCATATAAGTACTATTTAGTTACTCAGTTCATCTCTTTTCTTGTTACACATATCCGAACTTAATATTTGACTTTGGTAATTTGAGGGGGAAAAAATTCAAAACAAAAGTATACTTGAAGGAAAATTCGAATTTGTGTCTGAGGAGACACCTACCTGTTTCTGCTATATATTCTTCTTAACTGATACTCTTACTTGCGTGTGTGTATATATATATATATATATATATATATATATATATATATATATATATATATATATATATATATATGGAGGATTAGGCCCTGAGATTATGATATATCTGCTTTTTGAAGGATAATAGGTCATAAAAATTTGGAAAGACAAAAGGAAGAAGAGAGTTCCAGAGTCTGGAGGTAGATGGGAAGAAACAGTCGCTGCACCGACCAATCTGCGAACTACAAATCTCCTCACCATACCTGTGAAATGAGGCCGCTCGGCGAGTGATATATATATATCATTTTTTTTTTTACCCCGACCAGGACTTGAACCTAGGACTCATAATTACTAAGTCAAGGTGCTACCAACTACACCATAGAAGGTTAAAAGGAATCCGACCTTATAGCTCATATCTGCTATATCTAGGAATGAACGTATTCTATCTGAATGCCACTATGTTCTTATTACAGATTCCCCAACCTAACTCGTGGCTTCATTTTCGCATTTAATTCAACTCCCAATCTCATTTGGGCCCAATAATAACCAAATAAGCACATTACACATGTGAAACCACGAATCATTTTTTTTACCCTGACCGGGACTTGAACCTAGGACTTGTAATTACTAAGTCAAGGCACTACCAACTACACCACAGAAGTTTAAAGGAGTCAGACCTTATAGCTTATAGCTGCTATACTGTATTTAGGAATAAACGCATAGTGGCATTCAAATAGTATGCGTTAATTCCTTAATATAGCATATATAAGCTAAAAGATCTGATTCCTTTCAACTTTATGTGGTGTAGTTGGTAGCGCCTTGACTTAGTAATTATAAGTCCTAGGTTCAAGTTCCGGTCGGGGTAAAAACAATGATTCATGTTTTCACATATGTATGTGCTTATTTGGTTATTGTTGGGCCCGAATGAGATTGGGAGTTGAATTAAATGCGAAAATGAAGCCACGAGAGAGGTTGGGGAATCTGTAATATGAACATAGTGGCATTCAGATAGAATGCATTCATTCCTTAATATAGCAAATATAAGCTATAAGGTCTGATTCCTTTTAACCTTCTGTGGTGTAGTTAGTAGCACCTTGACTTAGTAATTATAAGTCCTAGGTTCAAGTCCCGGTCGGGGTAAAAAAAAAATGATTCATATATATATATATATATATATATATATATATATATATATATATATATATATATATATATATATATATATATATATATATATTTGCCTGTCCCGGTTTCACACTCATATATATATATATATATATATATATATATATATATATATATATATATATATATATATATATATATATATATATATATATATATATATATATATATATATATATATATATATATATATATATATATATATATATATATATATATATATATATATATATATATATATATATATATATATGCAAAATAAACTGTTATATCACAGCACAATATGAAGCAAAAAAAGGCCCATAAATAAAACACAAAAAGAAGCGAAGATGTACTATATATTACGACTGGACTCCAGTCCTCTTCAGGTACAAATGAATTGATAAATACAAAGCTCTGGATAAAGGTGGGGAGAGATGCTAGCTATGATTCCCAGGAGGATCCACGATGGGATTATCTTCAAACCTCCGGTCAGGTGGACGGTCATTTGGTATAATCATCTTAATGAGGTCTCTTAATAATGCTTCATCCACAACGTCAGATCTCCACTGTCCATTTGATAAATGCAAGGTTTCTGATTGTTCTATAATGGCTGCTTCAAGTATTTTTCTCCTATATTGGCAATTATTCTTATATAGCAATGAGGACTCACTCCAATTAATATGGTGACCAGTATCTTGCATATGCACAAATAAAGCAGAACTTTCAACACCATATCGCACTGCTCTTTTATGCTCAGAAATTCTCTGGCCTAGCGAACGACCAGTTTGACCTATGTAAGATTTATTGCTGGAACAGCAATCAGTTTTATATATCCCTGCTTCTAAAGCTTTTTTATTTTGATATCCGTTAATAAGTGAAGAACCAATTGTTTTGGGATAATTAAATATGAAAGGATTACTTCTGCCTAATTTATCACTAAGAATTTTAATATTTTCTAAATAGGGTATTTTAATTGTATTAGTAAAGTTTATTTTTGGCTGTTCTGTCTGCCCATTATAAAATATTTTGTTTGCTTTGTTAATTGCCTTTTCGATTACATACGCTGGATACATGAGACTTTCTAATTGTTGGCGGATTAATTTGAATTCGTATTTCAAATGAGTGGAACACACTCTAAGACCTCTTAGGAAAAGATTGCATGCAACACCAGTTTTTACAGACAAAGCATGATAACTTAGAAAGTGTATATAAGAGTCAGAGAAAGTTTTCTTCCTATAGACAGTAAATGAGTATTTTTGGGGTTCTCTCATCCAAAAATGGTAGCTTGCCATCCGATTCCCATTCGGTTTTAAACTTGATGCTAGGGACTAAATCATTAAGTTTATTAAAAAATGTGTAAAATTCTCCCCAACGGGAATCCCAATATGAAAATATATCATCTACATATCGCAACCATATCATTTCTTTGGGCTTAATGCTGACTAGAATCTCTGTCTCAAAAACCTCCATATACAAGTTGGCCAGAAGGGGGGACAAGGGGCTTCCCATACTACATCCAAATTTTTGCTTGTATAAACTACCATTATGGAAAATACATTATTAGTGACGCATAACTTAAGTAAATCCATGGTTTTTTCAAGACCTAGTGGAAAATGTTCGGCAAAGGGAATCAGTTTAGCGCTAAGGAACTGTAAAACATCATCTACTGGAACTTTAGTGAATAAAGATTCTACGTCTAAACTAATGAGCCTTACATTACTTAAGGGAATATTTGAGTTATTAAATTTTTTAATAAAATCTTCAGAATGTTTAAGATGAGATGAAGAAAATGATCCCAAAAAGGGGGAAAGCAGACTTGCCAGCCACTTGGAAATCTTATATATGAAAGAACCCTTGCATGATATTATAGGGCGTAAAGGAATGCCGTCTTTTTGAGTTTTAGGAAGACCATAGAAGTAGGGAAGGGAGGGATTGGTGACTTTATATGATTCAAGCAATTCAATACTCTTCTTGGTTTTACCAATTTTGTGAACGGATTTATAGAACTCTGCAGATATGGTGCTCAGGGGATCTTTAACTAATTTCTTATAGGTGTTTTCATCATTAAGTAGTTCCATGGCTTTATCAATATATGAAGCCTTATCAAGAATAATAATTTTTCCGTCTTTGTCTGATTTGGTTATGATAACATTCTCAAGTTTGCGCAATGACTCAATAGCGATCAGAAATCTTCTAGGAAGTGGACATTTTGATTTATTTTCATTCTTTTGGAAGTTCTGGTTAGAGAAAAATTTATCAAAACCTACTATGAAATCTATATTATTCGTTTGGTCGGGTTTAAGAGCAAAGGATAAACCAAGATTCAGTACATGATGTTGATTAACGGTAAGGGGTTGTGACGATAGGTTCATAACATTATTATGAGTTATTAGATTATTCCAAGTACTTTACGCCCTATAATATCATGCAAGGGTTCTTTCATATATAAGATTTCCAAGTGGCTGGCAAGTCTGCTTTCCCCCTTTTTGGGATCATTTTCTTCATCTCATCTTAAACATTCTGAAGATTTTATTAAAAAATTTAATAACTCAAATATTCCCTTAAGTAATGTAAGGCTCCTTAGTTTAGACGTAGAATCTTTGTTCACCAAAGTTCCAGTAGATGATGTTTTTCAGTTCCTTAGCGTTAAACTGATTCCCTTTGCCGAGCATTTTCCACTAGGTTTTGAAAAAACCATAGATTTACTTAAGTTATGCGTCACTGATAATGTATTTTCCTTTAATGGTAGTTTTTACAAACAAAAATTTGGATGTAGTATGGGTAGCCCCTTGTCCCCCCTTCTGGCCAACTTGTATATGGAGTTTTTTGAGACAGATTCTAGTCAGCATTAAGCCCAAAGAAATGATATGGTTGCGATATGTAGATGATATATTTTCATATTGGGATTCCCGTTGGGGAAAATTTTACACATTTTTTAATAAACTTAATGATTTAGTCCCTAGCATCAAGTTTAAAACCGAATTGGAATCGGATGGCAAGCTACCATTTTTGGATGTCTTAGTCATGAGAGAACCCAACAAATACTCATTTACTGTCTATAGGAAGAAAACTTTCTCTGTCTCTATATACACTTTCTAAGTAATCATGCTTTGTCTGTAAAAACTGGTGTTGCATGCAATCTTTTCCTAAGAGGTCTTAGAGTGTGTTCCACTCATCATTTGAAATATGAATTGAAATTAATCCGCCAACAATTAGAAAGTCTCATGTATCCCGCATATGTAATCGAAAAAGCAATTAACAAAGCAAGTAAAATATTTTATAATGGGCAGACAGAACAGCCAAAAATAAACTTCACTAATACAATTAAAATACCCTATTTAGAAAATATTAAAATTCTTAGTGATCAAGTAGGCAGAAGTAATCCTTTCATATTTAATTATCCCAAAACAATTCGTTCTTCACTTATTAAAGTATGTCAAAATAAAAAAGCTTTAGAAGCAGGGATTTATGAAATTGATTGCTGTTCCTGCAATAAATCTTACATAGGTCAAACTGGTCGTTCGCTAGGCCAGAGAATTTCTGAGCATAAAAGAGCAGTGCGATATGGTGTTGAAAGTTCTGCTTTATTTGTGCATATGCGAGATACTGGTCACCATATTAATTGGAGTGAGTCCTCATTGCTATATAAGAGTAACTGCCAATATAGGAGAAAGATACTTGAAGCAGCCATTATAGAAAAATCAGAAACCTTGAATTTATCAAATGGACAGTGGAGATCTGACGCTGTGGATTAAGCATTATTAAGAGACCTCATTAAGAAGATTATGCCAAATGACCGTCCACCTGACCTGAGGTTTGAAGATAATCCCATCGTGGATCCTCCTGGGAATCATAGCTAGCATCTCTCCCCACCTTTATCCAGAGCTTTGTATTTATCAATTCATTTGTACCTGAAGTAAGACTGGAGTCCAGTCGTAATATATAGTACATCTTCGCTTCTTTTTGTGTTTTATTTATGGGCCTTTTTTTGCTTCATATATATATATATATATATATATATATATATATATATATATATATATATATATATATATATATATATATATATATATATATATATATATATATATATATATATATATATATATATATATATATATATATTTATATATAATATAATATAATATATATATATATATATATATATATATATATATATATATATATATATATATATATATATATATATATATATATATATATATATATATATATATATATAGAGAGAGAGAGAGAGAGAGAGAGAGAGAGAGAGAGAGAGAGAGAGAGAGAGAGAGAGAGAGAGAGAGAGAGAGAGAGAGAGAGAGAGAGAGCTCTTTGTGAGAGAAAGTGTAATATTTCAGTCTCTATTCAGACAGTTAGGTCTTTCCTTCTGATGCAGGCATAGCCAATTTGGAATTAAATACTGTATTTCCTGTTCTATTACCAAGCATATATTTTCACAAATTGAAATGCTGAACACTATTAGCTAGCTGATGTGTTGTTTAATGGATAGATGCTCATGTATGAAGTATTTCTTTTTCTCATAGTTTTTTGTACTTTATAGTGATTTCTCTTTTATACTTTTCTGTATCAG
Source organism: Halocaridina rubra (assembly GCA_037179515.1). Lineage (NCBI taxonomy): Eukaryota > Metazoa > Arthropoda > Malacostraca > Decapoda > Atyidae > Halocaridina > Halocaridina rubra. Next base: position 34,595 of record JAXCGZ010021163.1, on the reverse strand, counting down.
TGTTAACCATATATACATATAGTAAAATAATCGTTTAAGATTGGCAAAAATACCCAGTTCCCATCAGATATATCAATAGGAGGAATGTATGCATTGTCTTTTTTGTCTAAACAATTATATTTGGATTTGCTGTAACTTTTGCAAAATATCATAGTATGTAATTAGGTATATTATCTTGTAATTCAGCCCTCATATATTATATCTATTTTGTCTCCCTGAACAGATTGGTATTATCGGTCGTACAGGAGCAGGAAAATCCACTTTAACAATGGCCCTTTTCAGAATCCTTGAGCCAACTACAGGAAACATTGTAATTGATGGAATTGATATTGCTTCCCTTAATCTTTTGGATCTTAGAAGTCGCATCACGATTATACCCCAGGTTGAGAAAATTTCACAGCATCCTTATATTATTAAATACTAAGCTCGTCACATCATTCGTAATATTGAAACTGTTTCTCTCTCATGCCTTTTCTTCAGTGGCATTTGAATTTTTTTGCAAAACGCATTCTTTTTTCTAAAGTTTTAGCATTTGGTGTTGATGGGAAGTTTTAATAATATGCAGATCATTTGTTTTCCAGGAACCTATTCTCTTTAGTGGAAGTTTCAAACTAAATCTAGATCCTTGTGGAATATACAGGGAAGAGGAGTTGTGGAGAGCCCTGGATCTTGCTCATTTAGGAGCATTTATGAGAACATTACCAAATGGACTAAATTCTCAAGTGGGCGAATGTGGATCTAACTTGAGGTGCGTCTTATAGTGCTTGTTGTACTCCTCTCTTCTGTAAGCTCTTTTTATGTTTTCTCCATGCATTCTTTGAAGAGTCTTCATATCCAGCTGATGCTTGGCCAATCCAGAATCAAGTGGCTCTCAAAACTGAGATGGAATATAGCTTTCGGTCATTCAGCTTCCGTTGTAGCAAGTCTTTCCCTGGCTGTGAGTGTTTTCCTTGATTGCAGGTTCAAGCCTTTCTTCATGTTGTTTTTTATTATTATCGGAGTCAAATTTTAAGGTAGGTTGTGTAATACCAAGAAAGATTATTTAATGAAAATATTATATGAAATAGTAATCATAAGAGGCCAAAGCAAATCTGTTTGAGATTAAACAAAATAAAATTGTATTTCTGTGAGACTCAAACTCTGAATAGAGATGCCTCCAGTTTGCTCTCTAATGCCACCCCCTCGACCATATGATTGAGGAAGGGTTAGAAGAGGATCTCCGTGGGTTGTTGGAGGAGGGTAACCTTGAGGAAACTGAAAACGATTTCAAGGTACTCTTGGCCTTTGTAAGATATCTGGATAATGAAAATCAAAATACTAAAAGAGAAATGAAAGAAAAGTTTGAGAGTAAGGTAAAAGAGAAGGACAAGCTAGGAGATAATATAAAAGTATTAAGGAAGAGTAGTAAGAGACAAGGGGAAGAAAGCAAAGGACTAGAAAAATAATTAAAAAAGCTAGAAGGGAAAAAGAAAGAACTGAAAGTTAGAATTTCTAAAAACAAAATAGGATAAAAACAAAAAGTTGGGTGATAACCTAAGTGAATTAAATGCTAGTGCATTGTTATTTTCTGAGAAAGATAAGATTGCAGCTTTGAATGTTCAGATATAGGAAAATATGGAACAGTTTTGAAGAATTTTTCAGGAGCGGAATATGGAGTGTGATATTATTGCCAAGTTCTTTTGCAGATGCAGTGAGGAAATACAATGGCAGGAAAAAAAGTAGTGAGGGAGGTGGTACTGGAAAATGTAATATACAGTTGCTTGCAAAGAAAAAATCATAGAAAACATGAAAGCTGTTGTGATTGAAAGAATGAACCCACTAATCAAAGATGCCCTTGATAAAGAGAACTTGGTAATAATCTCAGGTAGGAGTGAGTCCCAAGAGTCAACATAGCTGGGGAGACATGAAAAGCCTGGTTTTAAACCTGGTAAGGAAACTTGGAGTAGTACAAGGTCCACAGAATAAATAAACATTCTCAGGAATGGCAAATACAGTAGGGAGGGAAAGGCAAGAATAATGAAAGTAACCATTGAGAGAGGGGACAGATGTTAAGAATTACTGTTGAGGGCTAAATACTTGAAAGACCTTCAAGAGTTCAGAATAGTATTTGTTTGTCCATATAGAACACAGGAACAGATGTAACTTTTTAAAAGCTGGTTACAAGAAGCTGGAAGCCAAAATGAAGGAAAAAATTAAGAAGTAAAGATAAATTTTTGGTTCAGATTTAATCCAGCCAAAGGATGATAAAGAAAAAGCTAGGATATCATGGGACACAGCCTCTTTAAGACTGCTGTACACAATTGCCGATGGGGTTGCTCGTAAATCAGAAGAATTAAAGGTTCGGATGTATACCAGTAAGGCTTATATAGTAGCTGTTACAGAGACTAAGCTAAGTGAGGATATAAACAGTATCACAATTTTCCCCTAGGGTTTCAAAATAATTAGGATTGAGAGATCTGAGAGGACTAGTGGAAGGAGAGCATTGTTTATAAATGAAAGGTTCCCGGTTGAAGAAATGAACATTATTATATAAATCAAAGAATTTCATGCTGCTCGCATAAATACTGGTTCAGAGAGCCACAAATGAATCAACCAAGGCTAGAGGTTTATGAGGAAAATAAAGTGATAAAGGACTATTAAAGTTATAAACTCAGTTGTTAACATTACATGGGAGAGAAAATGTAGGATTTTTAGTAAGGGAGTTTAATTATAAATAGATTGGACTAATCTTGACCCACACAGAAGTGCTTTGGGGGAAGATTCCTAGATTGTGTACAAAGAAGTATTATGTACAAACATATACTGGAATCAGCAAGGGTCAGAAGCAGGGATGAACCATCACTGCTCGATCCACAAATAATGTGTTGTATATTGGCAAAGTTGGGTATTAGCCGCCAATTGGAAAATTGACCACTGTGTGTTGTTGATAGAGTAAATCGTCAAAGATGTTCTGCCTGAGAGTAAGGGATCTGAGAAGGAAACGAGGAGGAACTATCTAAAAAGAGATTACATATAAATTCATTATCTTATTGCAGGTATTGACTAGATGTTCTTATGTAACAACATATCTGTGTAAGAGATGTAAGAAATCTTCTGTGTGAAATATTAATAAAGTGATATTTGTTGCATACCATCCACCTAAATAGGAGTTACTTATGCCATACGGAAATGGTCTTGTAATGAGTGTAAGAGACCTAAGGAGTGGAGAGAGAAATGCTGGAATAGAGAAAGAGAAACATCACCATTTCAACATTTAGAAGGCATCAAAAGTGTCTTTATTGATAGTCTGAGTTGCCAATACTGCATCCAGTCATAATTTTCACTGGATAAGGTATATTTTCAGAAAGTCAGGAATCTGGCTCCTGAATTTTAGGTGAACTTATTTGCCACATAAGAAAATAAAAAACTGCCAGTATGCCTCTCCTATCAGATAACAGTAACAGTGGATGCATTCAAAATCAATTAGTATTTCTGGGAGATGATCTGCATATTTTCTTCAGTGAGCTAGCTTTCGAAGGTTTTGGAGACTCCTCATTCATTCACATGTTGTGCAGTGCTGATAGCCTTTAGTTACCCATCCAGGCAAGATTTTCAGAACTTTGCAATATGGCAATGTAAAATCTAGTTTTATATCAGACTTGGGTCAGTAACCTTTAAATGTTCGCCATCATACCTCTTGTTCCTTTACATCTAGATTTTTTTTAAAGAATGCATGGTCTTCACCTTTTCCTAGTGCGGTCATGTCTATTCTCTTGATTGCCACAATAAAGTTTATGACAGAGGAGAAAACCTTCTTGGCCATACTTTACTACCTTCATTCAAGAGTATCATTGTATGGACTCTTGAAATTTTTGAAATTTTCATTCTCATCAAAGAAGGTGTCAAGGACAATGATTGCTACATTTAAAGCAGCTATGGAAGAACCATACACAACAGTTTCAACATAGATATCAATACTAAGGTCTCATATGAAATCTGAATTTCACAACTTCAGCATTGACCTTTGAAAAAAATTTAAACCTTCTGGAAAAAAGGCCTTTCACTTCTATGGCTTCCCACTTCAACTTTTAGACCAAAGCGATGCTCCTCACCTCCCTGGCCTCAGCCTGCAGAGTCAGTATATTTAAGACTTCTTGAAGGAAGGACAACTTCCTTATACACCTCGGGGATGGTTCCCTGTCATGCCATAAGATCCAAGTTTAAACAAATTGAAACTCTCACACATTGCAGGATACCAGTCATTATTATACCTTTCCAGAACAGTGTCTGCTGTGTGAATTCTTTGAAGACTTATCTTGTTGTACTCGTATTCTTGCAGTCATTATTAAACCTTTCCAGAACAGCAGACTCTGCCTCTTGAATGCTTTTAAATACTTATGTTGATGTCTCCCAATACAGGGCAGGTTTTCTATTACTTTACTTAATGCTGGGAGAAATTTATCACATGCCAATGACTTGAAATGCCTCGGCTTTCCCATGAAACTCACCAATCCTCATTATAAAGTCTTCTCCAAAGACATACACAATATTACCACATTAGTTGCATTCAATTCATTCGTTGACATGCAGGGCGTCTGCATCAATAATGGATGTTTCTCTCAAAACATTCTTGTGAAACAGTATCTTTAAGACATTGAAGCCTTTCAAGAAAGTGTGAATGCTTTCATCTTGCCCTCGGAAAAAAACATATCTTGTTGTTAGTAGAGCAGATGGAAGTGTGATGGTCCACTGAGTTGTGCCCATTATTCAGTTTACCCTCATTTAGAGAAATGCACCTACCCTCAGCTTCTGCACCTTATATACTTATATAGATGTGGTATCAAATTTAATAATAGGTATTTCAGAGGGACTATTTTACCTCATGATTGCTTTTTGATTGTGTGAGAGTTGAGGTACAATTATTTGTTATTTTCTTATTATTTATTCTGATTGCTTTCTTATTAGTGTTTATTTTCCTGTTAAATAGAGTTTAATTCTCTTGTTTTGATATTCTTGTACTTATACTTGAATCGTCTATTTTTGATGCCCGGATGAGTGGCCTTTTTATTTTTTTATATACCAGCTTCAAGAATAAAGCTTACCCTAGCATAACATTAATAGACTTAGGACCCAATATTTTTGGCTTCGAGCTGTCTGGATTGAATCTCGGCTCTTTGAAGCTGTTTTGACCGATTTGACCACCGATTTTCAAGAGATAAGTGGGATTTCTAAAACCTATGCTAGGCTATCAGTAGGTTTGAAACCAGCAAGTTTTTCATAGGCTATCCTATGCTGCCTATTGCTCCTGCTAGTCTAGTAAGCCTACATGGACTGAGGTAATGAAAATTGGCTTTTGTTGTTTTTGAAAATACTTCATTTGTTACCTAGGCTAGGCTAACCATGGCTAGCACAAATGCAAAAATTGAGCCTTTTAATCCCAAACTAATGAACTTTGATGTGTGGTTGTCCATGCTTCAGGCACATTTTGTCCACAGTGGTAAATCTTATAGTACTAAAAAGAAACATTGCTTGCTTGTTTCACTAGAAAGTGAAGCATATAGCACTCTAGCTAGTCTGTGTGCCCCAGATATGCCTCATCTTACGAATTTTTCTGACTTCGTAGAGATTTTGGAAGGTCATTTTATTGTCAAGCCTTCTTATCACAGAAGCGTAATTCAATTTCAGCAAAGAAAAAAGGAACCTGGTGAAAATCTGCATAATCTTTATGCTGATCTCAGACCACTTGCCAAAGACTGTAATTTAAGCAATCAGTTTGATGCTAGGGTTCGCACTTAATTGTTTATTGCTATTGAATCAGATGTATATTTTCCTAATTTAGCAGCAGAAAATCTAAACTTGCAAACTTAACTTCTTCTGCCACATTGAACAGAATATTAAATTTTGATAATGCTTTTTTGGTGAAAAACTTCCTACTCAAGTGAATGCTTTGAATATTAATTCAAATAGGCCTACCCCTACCCCTAATGGTAGAAAAGAGGCAAGTTGCCAACATTGTGGTTACCCTCACCATAGTGAGGATTGTCGTTTTTCTCATCTTTCGTGTTCAGTGTGTAACAAAAAGGGACACTTGAAAAAAGTTTGTCATATTAATAAGGAAGTTTCCCAGGGTTCTAAGTTTTCTCTGAGTGCCGAGAACCAAAAGTATGATGACGGCAAAAACCAGCCATACCACTTTGTCAGAATAAATAGAAAGGGTAAGAAAAAAGCTAATGCAGTTTTTGAAAAAACCCTACTTGAGGAAGATAGTGATTGTAGTCAGTTATTAAGTTTAAATGACTCTGCTCCAGTAGGGAAAGAAAACAGGATTTTGAGTGTAGAAAGTAACCCTACTGTAATAGCCAAGATTACTTTACACTTAAATGGTAAAGAAATTCCATATGAAGTTAATAGTGGTGCTGGAGTTTCTACTTTAGTTTGCAAGTGGATTCAGTGCTTAGCTTTACCTATGCAAAATTGTAATAAAAAACTAAAAGCTTATGGAAACAATAATGTTAATATCATGGGTTAAGTTTATGTGACTGTTGTCAATAATGATTTCAGTGTAAGACATGGATTTTATGTCGTTGACAATTATACCCCAAACTTGTGTGGTAGGGATTTAATGTCTAAGATTGGAATTGCTTTGACAAGTGTTGTTGATTGTGAAAATAAAATAATAAACAGTGTAATGGATTCTAGGGCTCAGCTAGATAAATTTTCAGCTAATTCAAAATTGCCAATTATGAGCATAGTAGCTAAAGTTAATCTTAAAGGTAATGCAGTACCAAAATTTCAGAAGGCTAGAGCAGTGCCACTTCATTATAAAAAATTAGTAGAGGATACTTTAGATGAATTGGTTTCTGATGACATTATAGAGCTAGTAAGTTTTAGTGATTGGACGGCTCCCATTGTTCCAGTATTAAAAGCAGATAAGAAATCTGTGAGGATTTGTGGAGATTTTAGAGTTGAATCAAAACATTGCTTGTGATAAATATCCACTTCCAAGGGTAGATGAGATTTTATCAGTAGTTGTCTTGAGTAAAGTATTTTCTAAAATTTATCTTGAAAATGCATACTTGCAATTACAGTTGATGATGAAAGCCTAAAGCTTCTTGTAATAAATACTCAGAAAGGTCTTTTTAAATATAAAAGACTTCCTCTTGGTTTGGCATCTTCACTAGATAGCTTTCAAAGATTTATTTCTCAGATTTTGATGAATATTGATGGTGTTGTAGCCTTTTTAGATGATATTCTTGTTGGAGGACAAACACAAAAAGAGCATGATGAAAGACTAGACAAGAGTTTTGAGGGAATTCCAAAAGCACAATGTAGCTATATATAAAAAGAAAACTCTTTTGAATACTGATTCTTTTGAGTATTTAGGCTATGTCATTTCAGGTGATGGAATTAAACCATCACCCAAAAAACTTGAAGCTATTTTGGAAGCACCCCCTCTAAAGTCTGTCAGTGATGTACAATCCTTTTTGGGTATGATTACCTATTATAGCAAATTTGTAAAAAAAAATTCTAGTACTTTGTCTCCCTTATAGGATTTGTTGAAGAAAGATGCCATATTTAAATGGTCATCTGTAGAAGCTAATGCTTTCAGTAAGGTCAAAGCAGTTATTCGAGTCAGAATTTCTTGCTAATTTTGATGGAAATCACCCAGTAATTATAGAACTAGATGCATCTCCAGTGGGCGTTGGTTGTGTTTTAATGCAAGAAATGCATGGTATCGAAAAACCAGTCTTATTTTACTAGTAAAAAGTTATCATCTGCAGAATTAAATTACTCCCAGTTAGACAAGGAAGCTCTGGCTTTGGTCTATGCTGTAAGTAAATTTAATGATTTTTTATTGGTTCATAGATTTATTCTTAGAACTGATCACAAAGCATTACTTGGATTCTTTGGTAGAACCAAACAGATTCCTGTTAATGCACATGCTAGAGTGCAGCAATGGGCTTTGCTTTTGTCACAGTAAGATTCTGACTTAAATTTTAAAGCAGGAAAAGATAATGTTGTCGCAGATGCACTCTGTCGGTTGCCAGTGCTGGATTCTAGCACCCCTAATGAATATGTTTATATTATAGAAGCTTTGAGTAATCAAGACATTTCTTTTTAAAATGTTAAGGTTTTGACTAGAAGAGACCCAGTTTTAAGTAAGGTTTTTCAATGTGTGAAATTGTGTTGGATTAATGACCCAGAATTGTGATTACCTAATTGTGTTTACGGGAAAGAGCCCAAAGCTCGTATCTTCCCGTCTCCTCATCGGTTCCATTTCATACTTAGTGATACTTATCATACCTGTCCTTAAAACTATGGATTGAGATAGCATTAACTACCTCCTCGCTTAGCGAATTCCAATTATCAACTACTCTTACACTGAAAAACTATTTCCTTACATCCTGCAAAGTAGTTTTCTTACGAAGCCTCAAACTATGACCTCTAGTTCTAGAGCCAGCCATATCAAAATATCAATCCCTATCCACTCTATCATAACCATGAAGGAATTTAAAGACTGTCACCATATCCCCCCTCACTCTTCTAGCTTCAAGTGATGGTAAGTCTAATTCCCTCAGCCTCTCATCATAACTGAGATTGCGTATTTCTGGCACCAGTTTCGTGGCATGTCTTTGAACTTTTTCAAGCTTAGCTATGTGCTTTTTCAAGTGCGGATTCCAAAAGGGGGCTGCATATTCGAGTTTTGGCCTCACATAGGTTACATAAATATTTCTGAACATTTCCTTGTCCATGTGCCTGAAGGCTACCCTTACATTTGATAAGAATGCATATGCTGCCCTTACTATGCCATTTATATGTATTTCTGGAGACAAATCTGATTACTCTGTTGTCAAATCAGATTTAAGCATTTATGATGGTGTTCTTTTGTATCGGAATCATCTAATTATACCTGCTGATATGCGCAGCGCAGTAATAGAACAGCTGCATGTAGGTCATAACGGTATCAATGCAATGAAAGCAGAAGCACCTAATTTGGATTTGGTGGCCCAGATTGGACCAGGACATATCAGAAATAACTAAATCTTGTAAACTTTGTTTAAAAAATTTCCAGACTCCACAGTCAGCAGTATTATCCTGGCCAGAAACTGGGACACCTTGGTGTAGGTTACAAACAGACTACGCTGGTCCAATTGGTGACTCTTATTCATTAATAATTGTAGATTCCCACACAAAATTTTTGGATGTTCATGTTACTAGATCTACCACATCAGCAGTAACTATTGCTAAGTTAAGGCAGAGTTTTTGAAATTTTTGATTGCTATGTTTCTGACAATGACCCTTATTTTGTGTCTGAGGAGATGGAGTTTTTCCTGATGAAGAATGGCATTAAACACATTACACCTGCTCCTTGTAACTCTTTTTCTAACGGCCTAGCCTAAAGGGCAGTAAAAACTTTCAAAGAGGGTCTTAGTAAATATACTGATGGGGATATTAATACCAGTGTATGTATGTTTTTGTATAATCATAGAGGAGCTGTACATTCCTCCACTGGGAAGGCTTCAGCTGATATGATGTTTAACCATAACTTTCGGGGAACTGTAGAAAAAATTAAACCTCAAGAAAAAAGGGAGAAGGCACTGCAGAAAGAATGTAAATTTGAAAAATCAGAATATAATGTTGATGATGCAGTTTTTGTTAAAAATTATGGTTAAGGTAAGCCTTGGTTAGAAGGTATAATCTTAGAAGTACTTGGTGTTCGTAACTACAAAGTACAACTTAAAAATTTTGGCAATATAGTTTGGAAAAATATTCAGACCAACTTATGTCTAGATTTACTCCTAGTGTAGAAGAATGCATTTTTCCCAGTAATAATCAGAATTATGGTGGTACTTGTAAGCCAATTTTGCCTTCTATTCCAAGTAGTCTTGCATCAAATTCTGATGTGATTAATGAACGAGAGAGCAATGTTATAAATCCTGATAGCATAGTTCAGAGTTCTGATAAGTCCATGCATGCTCCTATGACAGTGCCAGAACCAGTACCCCTTCGTAGGTCTGGTAGAACTATAAAACCGCCAGAGTGGTTAGATTTGTAAAGTAGGTATATATTCAAAGTTAACTAGTATTATAATTATAACCACTTGAATATTTTGAAAATAGAAGTTTATTTTTTTTCTAAGGGAAAAGGAAATGTGAGAGTTGAGGTATAATTATTTATTATTTTCTTATTATTTATTCTGATTGTTCTCTTATTAGTGTTTATTTCCTATTAAATAGAGTTTAATTCTCTTGTTTTGATATTCTTATACTTATACTTGAATCATCTATTGTTGATATCCAGATGAGTGGCTTTTTTTGTTTATACCAGCTTCAAGAAGAAAGCCGAAGTTTTATTATATTTATTTTACCCTAGCATTAAATGAATAGACTTAGGACCCAATAGATTAATTGAGCTATTTAATAATGCACATGTGATTACCTAATTGTGATTACCTAATTGTGTTTACGGGAAAGAGCCCAAAGCTCGTATCTTCCCGTCTCCTCATCGGTTCCATTTTATACTTAGTGATACTTATCATACCTGTCCTTAAAACTATGGATTGAGATAGCATTAACTACCTCCTCGCTTAGCGAATTCCAATTATCAACTACTGAAAAACTATTTCCTTACATCCTGCAAAGAAGTTTTCTTACGAAGCTTCAAACTATGACCTCTAGTTCTAGAGCCAGCCATATCAAAATATCGATCCCTATCCACTCTATCATAACCATGAAGGAATTTAAAGACTGTCACCATATCCCCCCTCACTCTTCTAGCTTCGAGTGATGGTAAGTCTAATTCCCTCAGCCTCTCATCATAACTGAGATTGCGTATTTCTGGCACCAGTTTCGTGGCATGTCTTTGAACTTTTTCAAGCGTATAGTGGCACATGTATTTTTAAATTTTAACATGTAATTATTGTTCCTTTTAATGTTATTTTTCAGGAAATTGGATTCACTTATAAATGTATTTTGCTTTTGATACAGGTCAGTATAGCACCTATTCAGATGGCTGTGCTATGCTTAGAAAGAAAAAGTATGATATTGGTTTTATTTCCTTCCAGGAATTCCCTTGCCATCCATCTTAGATCCTATGTGTATAAAATCTTGACTGGTAGCGTGGGAACAAACAGAAAAAAGGTACTTTGAGAAAAGAAAAACTTATTTTGTAGGTCTCCTTGAAGCCTGAGAAGTTAACCCTTCTCCTCGAATTTACTTTATGGAAAAACTTAATTTTTCTTTTGAGTTTGAGTTAGGGGCACTGGCTTGATTACAAGTGAAGGATTGAGAGGCACAGTTTTTCTGAACTTATCATGATATGGGGGTATAGGCCCTATTGTCTGTAGAGCCTGTAAAATGGATCACCATCACAAATGTGTGGCTAGAAGTGTTTTGTTTCTGTTTTGAGAGCAACTCGGTTTCGTCTCTGTTTTGAGAGCATCTCGATTCTGGATCGGCTACACCTCAACAGGAGATGGATATGCTTGACAGGCTGCATGGAGACCCAGAAAAATATGCTTTTCCTTCATCAAACTCCTTTACTTTATATAAAAGATGTGCGATAGTAACTTTATGTACATACGAGTATAACCATGTTTCATCTGCTTTCCAAATATTCTCTTATCCACCATCTTTGTTATTCCAGGGCTGTCAGTATAAAATACAGGGGTTAGGTAAGGGATTTTTGAATTTAATATATATGAGTATAAATGTATTTTCATTACAGCATTGGCCAAAGACAGTTAGTTTGCCTAGCAAGGGCACTGTTACGAAAGTCCAGAATCCTCGTATTGGATGAAGCGACAGCATCTGTTGATGTGGAGACTGACAACCTGATCCAAGCAACTATCCGCTGGCAGTTCAAGGATAGCACTGTCCTTATCATTGCTCATAGACTGAATACAGTCATGGATTGTGACAGGTGAATGTTAGATATGTATGATTGTTTTACTACCTATGCGAAATGCTACATTTGGACTTCTTTTCTCTCTCTTAGGTTTATCACAATTTCCAATTTAGATTTCTGTAAATGAGCATGATAGAAAATGTCTTCAGCCATATATATCAGGATTTTATTTAGTATTAACAAGGGATCATTTCTATGGATATAGCAGGACCAAGATCGACATTACAAGTTTTTATTTCTTTTTCAGAAGAACATTGTATGTCTGTACACAAACTCCTTTATCTAATTGTTATTTATCCTTACCTCGATTTAGTTTTTATTGGATGTTATGTTAATAATTAGTTTCATTATATGAACTTTCAGTCTTTTTTTTATTATTTTTTTATTTTTATATAGTGCTGGCTTTTCGATAGAGATATATTGTGTGCTTTTCAGTTGTATTTCAGTATTTTATGTGAAAATACTGTTGTGTATTCCTGCAGGAATTTAATTTTTTTTTTTACATATTCCAGTTAGCACATACTATATTAACAATAACATGGCTTAGTATTAGTAATATTTTTATGGTTCATAGCTAAAACTTCATATTATTGTTGTCTTAGTTTGCTTTACTAATTATTGACTCGATATATAATGTTTGAATGTATTTCTGTTGTAGAGTGATGGTACTGGACCAAGGACAGATCATAGAATTTGATTCTCCAACATCATTGCTCACAAGAAAGGACTCTGTTTTCTTTGGACTTGTCAGTGATGTTGGCATTATTTAATTTCTTTTCATCATGAGGCACTTTGTGAATGTTTGTTGTAATTTTTTCTATGAAATTCTACTACTTTTGTAATTTTAGATGTTTGAATACCAGTTTAATTATGTTTTTTGTTGTACAGTGATATCATCTCCACATAGGAAACAGTTTTTTTTTCACAAAAATGGCATTCTCATCTTTTATGTGAAAATTGGTTGATAGAACTGTCTCCTATTAAACTTGTTGAAAAGTTGTTAAAATAGTGTTTATAAGTCTTTGTATATGCAACTGTTTTGTTTAAATATATACCTCCAACAAGTGAAATTACATAAATTGCAACTTGAGATAATCCAGATGCATCATTCTTGATACATAATGTAGGCATCCGTTATATAATACATTCAGTAGATGCCGAGGGTGGAATAATTGGAGATATCAAATATTCTGATACTCAAGGGAAGTTTGACAATTTCAGATATTTAGAAGTTACGGAAAGGCTGTGGTTTTCAAGGAATGGAGCTTGATCCTTGTAGGGGATGGATCAAATATGTTGGTGGGTATAGGGTATGGCATGGAAAGAGAGAACCGTATAAAGGGATACTGAGTTTGATTGTACGATGGAACAAGTGCTTTTTCAGGATTGTAAATTTATGAGAATTTGCCTATGAATGCAATAGAGAAAATAATAGTGTCATAGAAGAAGGAAAAATTAGCTAGTTGTGGAAAGAGTTAGTTTAGTTGGTTAGACATCTAGAGAGCATGGACTACGAGAAAACTGTGCAGAGTTTATAGGCTCATTTTGCTGGCTATCCACATTGTAGGTAGCCAGGGTACATGATGCCCTGTCCAGGAGAAGACTTCATATCATGAAGCATGAGAGTTGAGCAAAAACTTGGCATTCATAAAGGTACCAAGTTCAGGTACTGAACATTGGTGTAGTGTAACATTGTTCACTGTTTAAGACTGCAAAGATTTATGATTACAGAAATGGGAATTAGTTTTTTGTAGTGTGCTTTTTATATCCTTAGGAAATAAAGCCATGGATGTCACCCAACATGACTTTGCTATATGTAGAAGATGCCAGTTGTGATTAATGCCACTAGAAAGAATCATTCAAAGTGTAATACTGTTAAATAGCTTTATATATATACAGTATGGTGGTCATTGGGTCCATTTTTCTTCCATTCAGCACCTCATTTTTCTCGCTCACGTTAGATGCGTGTTTGGAGTTTTTTTAATATTAATTTGTGGGCGCACTAGTCCAGATTCGCGTAGTTTGGACTCGAATGGATCGCGAGGGGACTGTATTATTGCTGTGTTATTATTCCATACAGTACTAGCATACTGCTACTTATAGTTTACTGTTTACGTTGCTCATTGCTTTAGTAGATTAGGCTATGGTGTCAGCCTCAATTTAACTAGAATACCATGTAGTAGGCTGGCCCATGGCATCAAGCACCCATTGCAATACTACAGCAGTAGGGTCTTGTGGACTTGAATAAAAATGTCCAGGACAGTTCGATATTAAGTCTTCCTTCAGTTATAATTCTCTTTCTATGCCATCATCAACACCGAATATTCTTGGATATTCGTTACACATGTCCCTTCACATCTGACAAGTCACAATACTCCATATCTCTGTTTCTTTGTGTTTTCTTCATGCCCAGGCTAGATGAGGGTAGATTTATTTTTTTTTTGGCCCATCCTGGTGTCACAATCATAAAAAAAAAATTGGAAAAAATGACTCAAAAGTATATTTTAACTTGTATTATTTACTGAAGCCTGAAAGGTGGGTGCAATTAAGCAAAAACGAGAGGCAACAATGCTTCATTCCTTATCTCTGGCAATTGGGGAATAAGATTTTGAAACCTGTAATTGCCTAATTGTGCTTACGGGAAAGAGCATTATGCTCGTAACTCCCCGTCTCTAGGCCAGTTCCATTTTTGTACTCAGTGATACTTATCATACTCATCCTTAACACTATGGATTGAGTTAGCATTAACTACTTGCTCGCTTAGTAAATTCCTATCATCAACTACTGTTACACTAAAAAAGTTCTTCATTACCTCCTACAAAGAAGTTTTTGTATGAAGCTTCAAATTATGACCTCTATTTCTAGAGCCTGCATATCTATAGTGATCTCTATCCACTCTCTCATAACCATGAAGGAATTTAAAAACCGTCACCATATCCTCCCTCATTCTTCTAGCTTCAAGTGATAGCAAGCCTAATTCCCTCAGCCTCTCCTCATAACTGAGATTGTGTATTTCTGGCACCAGTTTCATGGCACATCTTTGAACTTTTCCAGCTTATTTAAATGCATTTTCAAGTGTGGATGCCATAAGAGGGCTGCATATTCAAGCTATGGCCTCACATAGGTTACATCAATTTTTCTGAACATTTCCATGTCCATGTGTCTAAAGGCTACCTTTACATTTTCTAAGAAAGCATATACTGCCCTTACTATGCCTTATATGCATTTCTGCAGAGAAATCTGCCAGTATGTTTACTCCTAGATCTCTTTCACTCTCCGTCTCTTGAAGTTCTGCTCCTGTTATTGAGTATCCAAGTTTGGGCCTACTCACACTTGTACCCATTCTCATTTCCTTACATTTTGAAGAATTTAATTTCATTAGCTTCTTTTCTGCCCACTCATACAGACTATTTAGATCTTTCTGAAGTTCTTTACCATTATTCTGTTTCTTACTTTCTTCACAATCTTTGCATCATTTGCAAACATATTCAAGAGTGAATTTACTGACTAGTAGGTCATTTACGTATCCAAGGAACAAAAATGGCCCTAAAACTGAATCCTGTGGAACCCCACTACTAACCCTTCTCCATTCAGACAATGAGTGTCTTACTCTAACACATTGTTCCCTTCCTTCTAAGTGAGTTTTTATCCATTCCAAGACACTTCCACTTAATCTCGCCATTACTTGCAGCTTCTTAATAAGTTTCATGTGTGGGACCGTATCAAAACTGTTGTGGGAATCCAGGAATATGCAGTCCACCCAGCCCTCTCTTTCCTGTAATGTGCGGCTTACCTCATCATAAAATTCTAATAAATTTGTTACTGCTGATCTGCCTTCTATAAAGCCCATATTGAAGAGAGATGTGTTTTCTTAGTGGTTTCTCCATAACTTTGCATCCTGTGCTGATCAAGGAAACAGGCCTATTGTTTAGTGCTGTATCCCTCCTTCCCTTTTTGAAAATAGGTACCATGTTTGCTTGTTTCCAGCATCTTGTAATCTCCCCAGATTCCAGCAACTTTTCAAATATAATACATAGTGCTGCAGATATTGATTTAGTGCATTTTTTAAGTACATATGGAGATATACCATCAGAACCTGTAGCTTTATGGGCATCTAACTGCCATAAATACCGACTTAAACTCCTTGTTCAATTCTTCGTATATCTCTTCATCCATCTCAGTGATGCTTTCATCCGCTCTCTTTAACTTTAAAACCTGATCTTTGACTTTCAGGTTTCATCTAGTAAAGCTGTGGAAAAGTTTGGGACCTTTAGCCTTCTTAGTAATATCCCTTTCATAGTCTCTCACTGGCATTTGATCTGGCATTGGTAAACACATTCTTTTAAGAAAAAGGAAAACAGATTGATTACATACAGTAGTGGTGGGAGGGAGAGCCAGATAGATTTATTGTTGTGTAGGAGAGACCATCTGAAGGAGATTAGCAACTGTAAAGTAATAAATTGGAGTGTAGCAGTGCAACATAGGATAGTAGTAACTGATTGCAGGCTCAGGAAATGTAGGAAAAGTAAGAAGCCGAGGATGGACCCAAAGATAGTGGTGAAGATTGAAAGATGCAGAGCTGACAGCTATGTTTAAGGGAAGAGTGTTGGAAGCGATAAGGTTGCATGAGGATGTACAAGAATGGTGGACAGAGAATAGTAAGGTGATTTTGAGGGTTGGTGAGGAGGTACTTGGAGAGTCATCAGGAAGGAAACCCCCAAATGATAAAGAGTCATGGTGGTGGAATGAGGAAGTGCAAGAACAGGTGAAGAATAAGAAAGAAGCTAAGAAAAAGGCAGATTTATCAGGCCTGGAGCAGGATAAAGAAGAGTACAAGCAGGCAAAGAAGGAGGCAAGGAGAGCAAAAAGCAAAGGCAGAGACACTGAATGAACTCTATGAAGAGCTGGAAACACCAGAAGGAGAGAAGAAAATATTGTGAATTGCCAAGGCCCGAGATGCTGCATCCAAGGACTTGATCCAAGTAAGACAAATAAAGGATAAACATGGAGTAGTTCTAGCAGAAGAGGATGAAATAAAAAGCAGATGGGAAACTTATTTTGGAGGATTACTAAATGAAGAGAACCCAAGAGCAGTATTTGAAGATGGACTTCCAAATGAAGCAGTTACAACAACAGTGGCTAGAAGAGAGGTAGAGCGGGCAGTAAGGAAAATGAAAAATGGAAAGGCAGCAGGACCTGATAAGGTGCCAGTGGAGGTATGGAAGAGTCTTGGAGAGAAAGGCAAAGATATTTTGTGGGACTTAATGTTAAAGATCTCTAGCCAGGAAAAGATGCCAGAGGAGTTGAGAGGAAGCCTAATCATTCCAATCTATAAAGGGAAGGGAGACATTCAGGAGTGTGGAAACTGTAGAGGGAGGTATAAAGTTGTTAAGTCATACTATGAAGATATGGGAGAAGATCATAGAGAGGAGACTCAGAGGTAACGACAATTGGGGTTGAACAGTTTGGCTTCATGCCTGCAAGAGGGACAGTGGATGCCATATTTGCCTTGAGACAAATGATGGAAAAGCATTGAGAGAAACAGAAATGACTGCATATGGTCGTTATTGACCTAGAAAAGGCATATGATCGAGTACCACGTCAAGAGGTGTGGAGGTGTATTAGAGAAAAGGGAGTCCCCGAGAAATATGTAAGAATAATCCAAGATATGTATGAGAGGGCAGAGGCAAATGTTAAGAGCAGTTTGGGCTTGACGTAAAGTCTCAGTAAATGTTGGTCTGCATCAAGGGTCTGCTTTGAGTCCATATCTATTTGATCTGGTCTTGGATGTAGTAACCCAGGGTATTAGAGATCAGTCACCATGATGTATGCTCTTTGCAGTGACATTGTACTGTGTAGCAACAGACGAGAGGTAGTGGAGGAGAAGCTTGAGGAGTGGAGAAGAGTGATGAAGGATAGAGGACTGAAAATCAGCATGAAGAAGATAGAGTACTTGAGGTTGAGAGATGATGAGGATGGGGAGGTCAATTTGCAGGGGGAGGTGTTGAAAAGTTCAAGTATTTGGGATCAACAGTAGCGGAGGATGGTGACCTAGAGACAGAAATAACCCACAGAATACAAGCGGGATGGAAGAACTGGAAGCAAGCGTCTGGGGTGCTGTGTAACAGGAGAATAGGGATTAAGTTGAGGGGTAAAGGGCATAAGACAGTTGTGAGACCTGCAATGATGTATGGAGCAGAGACATGGGCAATAAAGAAGACACAAGAGAAAAAACTGGATGTGGCAGAGATGAGGATGTTGAGATGGATGTGTGGGGTGACAAGAAGCGATAAGATCAGATATGAGGTAATTAGAGGTACCTCAAAAGTTAGAGAAATATCTGATAAGATACAAGAAAGTAGACTAAGATGGTATGGTCATGTCATTAGGAGGGATGAACAGTATGTTGGGAGGAGGTTGATGGAAATGGATATACAGGGGAGGAGAAGGAGGGGGAGACCAAAGCGTAGGTGGATGGATTGCATCAATGAACACTGTCCAGAAACATCGACCCCACATAAAAGGGGGAAAAGATGTAGACGAAGAAGAAGAGTCTTTCACTGCCTGTCTTCTTTTAATTAAGTAATAATTTTTTGCTCTTTTTTTTTTTTTTTAGCCTGCTAGGCATTTATGTTTTTCCACCTCATCTTTTCCAGCATTTGTCTCTTCATTCCTTTGCTCTTACACTCATTACTGAACAATTTCTCTCTAGCATGAATAGCTCCTATTTTTGTGGAAGGTATGCAACAATTTGCTATTGTCCCATATTCCTCAAAAAATGTCGTATATTTTTTTTTTTTTTTTACAGATTTGTTGTTAAATAAGATCTTTCAGTCAGTAACTGCAAAGAGCTCATAAATTTTGTTGTAATCTCCTTTCGGATAGTGCCTCCTCATATCCTTCTCAGTATCTCTACTTTCAGGCTGAACATCTTTGATGATACACTCCATTAAAAAATGCGCAAACACAATATCAGTGGCACTAAGTATCATATTTAAGGAGTCACTGGAGTCGGGGGAGATTCCAAGATGCTGGAAACAAGCAAATGTGATACCTATCTTCAAAAAGGGAAGGAGGGATACGGCTCTGAACTATAGACCAGTTTCCTTGACCAGCATAGTTTGCAAAGTTATGGAGAAACTACTAAGGAAACATATCTCTCTTCACTTGGAATCCTTCAACTTTTTGTCAGTGAGGCAACATGGCTTCAGAGAAGGTAGATCAACAGTAACAAACTTATTAGAATTTTATGATGAGGTAAGCCAAATCTTACAGGAAAGAGAGGGCTGGGCAGATTGCATATTCCTAGACTTCCAGAAAGCGTTTGACACTGTTCCACATGGGAGACTTATTAGGAAGCTGCAATCAATGGCTAGAATAGGTGGAAATGTTTTGGAATGGATAAAAACTTACTTAGAAGGAAGGGAACAGAGGGTTAGAGTAAGACACTCAGTGTCTGAATGGAGAAAAGTTAGTAGTGGAGTTCCACAGGGTTCAGTTTTAGGGCCACTTTTGTTCCTTGTATATGTAAATGACCTACCAGAGTCTGTAAATTCATTCATGAATATGTTTGCAGATGATGCAAAGATTGTGAAGAAAGTAAAAAACGAGAACAATGGTAGAGAACTTCAGGAGAATCTAAATAATCTGCATGAGTGGTCAGAAAAGTGGCTAATGAAATTCAATACTTCAAAATGTAAGGTAATGAGAATGGGTACAAGTGCAAGAAGGCCCAAGCTTGACTACTCGGTGGCTGGAGTACAACTTCAAGAGACAGAAAATGAGAGAGATCTAGGAGTAAACATACTGGCAGATTTGTCTCCAGAAATACATATAAATGGCATAGTAAGGGCAGCATATGCATTCTTATCAAATGTAAGGGTAGCCTTCAGGCACATGGACAAGGAAATGTTCAGAAATATTTATGTAACCTATGTGAGGCCAAAACTGGAATATGCAGCCCCCTTTTGGAATCCGCACTTGAAAAAGCACATAGCTAAGCTTGAAAAAGTTCAAAGACATGCCACGAAACTGGTGCCAGAAATACGCAATCTCAGTTATGATGAGAGGCTGAGGGAATTAGACTTACCATCACTCGAAGCTAGAAGAGTGAGGGGGGGATATGGTGACAGTCTTTAAATTCCTTCATGGTTATGATAGAGTGGATAGGGATCGATATTTTGATATGGCAGGCTCTAGAACTAGAGGTCATAGTTTGAAGCTTCGTAAGAAAACTTCTTCGCAGGATGTAAGGAAATACTTTTTCAGTGTAAGAGTAGTTGATAATTGGAATTGGCTAAGCGAGGAGGTAGTTAATGCTATCTCAATCCATAGTTTTAAGGACAGGTATGATAAGTATCACTAAGTCTAAAATGGAACCGATGAGGAGACGGGAAGATACGAGCTTTGGGCTCTTTCCCGTAAACACAATTAGGTAATCACACAGTGGTCACTCTTTCCAGCTGATGGTTCATACTCAATTTCTTCAATATCCAACACTTTACCTGTTAATACTAGATCAAGGAGTGATGGCTAATCCCCACATATGGCCCTCATTGGTTCCAGTACATGTTGGTGTAGGAAATTCCCTTGTACGCAATATAGGAATCTTGCCCTGAATGAGTCCTCCTCACTGTGTGGGTGAAGATTTATTCAATCTACACTCTCTGTGATTAAAATCTCCCATTATCAGAATCTTACAATCCTTTTCCCGTACAAAGTTAACAACAGAGCTTATGACTTTTATAGTACCTATATGACTTTATTCACATACTTCTACCCTATGTTGGTTCCATCATGGGTTATATACAACAGTTAATATAGTGCCTCCTGACCTGGTAATTATGCAAACAACAAGAAATTTCTTGAGCTCACTTTCTCTGGCAAAGTTTATTTCTTAAAGCTGAAATTTTTCACTTATGAGTAATACTATATCTCCACCAGTCCTCTCATACTTTCAACCCTTAATATTCTGAAGCCCTTAGGATAAACTGTGACACTGTGTATGTCCTCTCTTACTCCTGATGGCTAGTACAGTGGTAATGCGCTGGCTTCGCATTCACGAGGTCGAAAGATCGGTTCCCGTCCAAGACCGAGAATTTAAGCTGTTTCCTGGCAGGTACTGCTGACGAATACCCATTGTATAATGGAAATAAAGGTTATTATTATTATTATTATTATTATTATTATTATTATTATTATTATTATTATTATTATTATTATTATTATTATTATTATTATCATCATTATTATCTTAACTTAGTCTCTGTAACTTCTACTATATCTGCCTTCCTGGTATGAATCCTATCCTTTAATTGTACTGCCTTAACAGGTACCCCCATCAGCATTTGTGCACAGCAGTCTTAATGAGGCTGCATCCCGTGATGATCTAGCATTAACTTCTTTATATCCTGTTTGGCTGTAAGAGCTCTGAAACAATTTTTCTTTTCTTCATTTCTTCCCTCATTTAACCTTCCAGCAACAAGTTTTTGATCCTTCCAATCTCTTTCTGTGTTCTGTATTGTCTAATGAACGCTGTTCTGAATTCTTGAAGGTCTTTTAGGCTATATTTTCTCATCGATATTTATCTACATGTGTTCCTTCTCTCAAAGGTTACTTTCATTGGTCTTGCCTTTTCCTCCCAAGAATATTTACCAATAAGGTGAATGTTTACAATCTTCTCTGGACCACATGCGACTCCAGGCTTCCTTATCAGGTCTAAGACCCTACTTTATTTTGTTAAAGTCTCCCCTGTCATGTTGACTCCTGGGATTCACTTATGCCTGAGATTACCATTGTCTTCGCTTGATCAAGTGCCTTTTTAATCAGTGGATTAGCCCTTTCCATCGCAACATCTTTCATTTTTTCTATTACTGTTTCTTTATAATCAACTGTTTGTACATTTTCTAGTGCCACCTCTCTTACTACCTCATTTACAGCCAACATTTTGTTTTATTGCATCTGCAAAGGAAGTTTTCATGGCCTCATGTTCTGTATTAAGCTCCCGAAACTTTTTCTAAACTGTTCGATGTTTTTCTTTATCTAGACATTCCAAGCTGCAATCTGTTTTCTCTCAGAAGAAAGCAGTGAGCTACCGTTTGTTTAATTCATTCAGGTTGTCATTCAACTGGCTGTTGTTATCTTCTTGTTTTGAAATTCTGGTTTCTAGTTCACTCTTTTCCCCTTCCAGCTTCTTTATTTCTTTTTATAGTTCTTTTCTCGCTTCCACTCTTTTCCCCTTCCAGCTTCTTTATTTCTTTTTATAGTTCTTTTCTCTCTTCCCCTTGTACCTTATTAGATTCCTCCAAACTCCTTATCTCAATAAATGTTTCATTTTCTTTTTTTTTTCTATCCATATTTCAAAATTAATCATCCAGCTTCATTAAAAAGGTCTCAAGGTCCATGATTTTTTGTTTCAGGCTCCTAAAAGCTGCTTCCCCTCCTACAAGCCTTGGAGATCCTCTACCACCCCTCCCCTGACCATTGGATGGGGGGGTTAGGGACAGAAATGGTTTCATTTTGATGGTCTGCCTTTTTTTTAATATATAGAAAAAAGAAAAATAGAAAAAAGTTTTTAATTAAATTCACACAGTAATGCTATATCTTCGTCTGAGTACTAATTTAGATACTTAGTTCATCTCTTTTCTGGTGACACGCATCCTAGCTTAAAATTGACTTTGTAAACTAGAGAAAAAAATACAAAAACAAAAAACCCACATATAGGAAAACTCGAAAATGCAACCGAGGAGACAAACACCTGATGCTTTGAACACCAGTTTCCGCTGTGTTTTCTTCCTAACTGCAAAATTGATCATTTCAGAATAACAAGATTAGTTAATTTTTAACCAAGATATGTAATCACTGGACCAGAATTTAAATCTAAGTAAATTCTAGAAAAAATGATAGAGGAGAACAAAGTAAAAAGAAAAAATATGACATTGTACTACTTGGCAACTTAACAATGTTGGTAATCTCAGGCATAAGTGAATCCCAGGAGTCTGTTCCAGTGCTTGTATTTATTTTATTTATTCAATTATTTTGTATAAAAAATTGACTATCAAGTAAATCTCTATGGGAATGACATTGTTTTAACAAGATATAGAACCACAAGATCTGGTTAATAACGCTATAAAATCTTTCCCTGATTTACACAAAAAATTAGGTAATGGGATGACTTTGCTGCTGGCAACTCTTCTAAACTTCCCTCAGGACAGGACAGCTTCCTCTTTATCCACTCTCCAAACTTTTCTCAAAGAATTTCCCTAAAATTTTTCAGGACAGTCTCTCAAACCAAGAATTTTTTTTTTTTCAAGTGCCCTCAAAAGTGGATAGTGGAGCACTTTTTATTTCACAAGAGAGGTGGTAGAAACATGCTCTAAAACACACATTAAGAACAGATTTTCGTATTGTTTTTATTACAATAGTAGCTGTTGTTTACATAGTCCAGAGAATATAATGACCTGTACTAATAATAAGTGTCAAGGTATAATGCATAAGTTGAGAAGTTTTCCTCTTGAGACTTTATTTTACTAGAAAATGCACTTTTCAGCTATTGCATTAAGGTATTGCTTTTATGTGCAAAACTTGAAAAATTATGCATTATACTGAAAGTATGTTATGAGGAGATTTTAATGTCTTAAGTTCAGTAATCATTGGTAGAGGTGCATGAGTTGGGAAGCCACTAATTCTGGTATGACCCAATTGCAGGGCTTTAGGGAGGGCATGCTGTCTTAATCCCCAAGACCTAGCATGTCTATATCCACCTCCATTCCAATGGAGACTAATATGTGGAATAAAACTGGACATTTTTCATAATTGGTCTTGCATATATAAATTGTTGCTAGAATGGGTCCCTTCCTGTGTTCCTTGTGGTTTTGAGTATATGATGCAGGCAGCTTAAATTCAAAGTTTGGAATCTTTATAAGAAAAGTTTTGGACTTTTAATATGAATGTTAAAAGGCTGAAATATGGATCCCCAAATGAAGGATAGCATGCACACTACTAGGAAATATGTGTTAGGTTACTTCATTACCAAAGATCTGTAGTTATAATTTATAAAATGCCTCTATGACCTTAGGAATTACAATGGAGGGCAGCTATAAATCTTTGTGGAAAACCAAAGAATGTGTGGCTGATTACTAAAATGCTTTATAATCTCGATTTCATTTTAATAATAAGACAGAATTGTGATGATATTTGATCATGCTAATAAATAATCTTACTATATAAGTTACACTATTCTTGAAATGACTACGTTATGAGACCTGCATGTGCAAAAAGCAAACATCGTTGTGCAATAAATGTAGTAATACTGCTTTGAGGAATTCTTGGATCTCTTAAGACTTGACATAAAATTTTGTAGAAGTTTAGAACTTTTCCATATTTTTGTATAAGAACTTGATTGAACACATCATCTTGGATTTTATGCAGATGATCCTGGTGTAAATGGAACTTTGGGGATACTTTAAATGCTTGTGAAGTGCCAGAGTTAGTGTTACTGGTCAATGGAAGAGTCATATAGTCTGTCCTGTGGCCTTCATTGTCATGAATTGCTTGAAGTATGTTTGGCTCGTCTGTACTGCCATTATCCATGGAGGATTCCCCAATGTTTGCACTTGGCTGCACTGAATGTTGAATGGTAGGAATTTTCTCAGTCTGTGGGTTATTGTAACGTAGGAATCCTGTAGAAGACATCGTGGAATCATGAAAAAGTGCTGCTAAACGATCATGTGCTGTGTCATCACTGAAATATAAAATGGGGAGAGGTGTAGGACGGAAGGCATCGAGAGGGTACAGTTGTGGTGTATCAAAGAGATGTCCCGGTTCATGACCAGGCTCCTCAATGTTTTCATATTTGTTTTCATTAAGAACGTTTATATGTTGTGGAGAAGGTACTTCACTACTATCTGTTTCTTGGGGTTGAGTACTAGGGTTATTTATATTTACAATTATTCCAACTTCTGCTGGGCTAATTCTAGCGTTATTGCTTTTATAGTTAATATTTGGCAGATGTAGATGTGCAGTGTTCTTGTCTGTAGTTTCTTCCAAGTTGCCATTATACTTGATAATTGATTCTGAAGAATTGGCATCCCTTAAAACTCCTGTGTTTGATCCTTGTGATATAGTATTATTCAGTAAATACACACTATCTGGCTTGCTGTTATTTTTAATGATACTCACGATAGGTTCTGGAATTGGTATATTGTAGTGCGTTGCAATCTCATGTACAGTAATGTTTAGTAACTTATCTTTGTTTTGAATTAAATATGTGAATAGATTACCAAGCACATACTTTGAGTGTTCTTTTTTAGGATGCTTAATAATGTCATACATGCATTTAGTCTCTTTTGGAAGACCATGAATGTGTATTCCATTAGCATAATGGATATAATCATCTATAAACTGTGCAGAGTCTTCAGGTTTAAGAATAAAGTACTGAATTTCTCGCTTCCGTCTTCTTCCTAGAAAGCCGGCACCAAACAATGGGGTGAGAACTGGAATTGCAAGTGCTGCTGTCGTGCCAGTGGCAACTATTCCAGCTAAAAAGAGAGCACATGCAGTATTTTTTAGGCATTGCTGAATGCTCTCATAGCTAGATCCTCCTCCGCCAGCAGACCGCACAGGAAAAGGAATACTTGGCAAAGAAAAATCTTCCACAAACGTATCACTCGTTAGTGGAGGTGCTGGAGGTAATGGTTCCAGAGTGGTAAATCCTTCTATGCTGCTGCTATGTAATGCTGGAATGTATGGTACATTTGTGTCAATCCTGGTTGGAGTATATTTTGTTTTCTCGAAAGGTTGAGACTGAATTATGCTAGCAAGAGGCACTTCATGATAATTTGAAATATCTTTGGGCTGGGTTGTATGTAGATAATTTTTATTTCGATTTTGATGCCAATTATTGAAGATCTTTTGTATATTGGTATTTTCTTGCTCCGGATTATTAAAAATAGGCTGTATTGCTGCTGTAGAAACAGTTGAAACTGTATTGGGTCGTCTGGAAGAGTTTCCGAGTAATTGACTGTAGTAGGTTAATAAATCAGCTTGTTGTAGAATGTTTAAAACATTTTGAGAGTTAATCTTTTGCCTGTTGAAGTTCCCTTCAGGTATATAATTTGTGCTTTCACTTGTCGTATTGATCTGAGATGTTCTGTGGTGTATATTTGAGTTTGATTGAGCCATCAAAGAAGTCAAAGGAGAATATATCTGAGGACTTGTTAAAAAGGAATACTGGTTAGCATAGTTTGGCAGACTTCTAATGATATTCGATTTAGAACGAGCCTGTGAGAGATAGGGTGAATATATACTGCTAGAAAATTTCCTTTCTTGTTCAGCAGTACCTTTGGATGGTTGAGTGGATGATTCTTCTTTATGAGAGGGGTTCATGAGGATTGTAAGAATTTGTAAATTAGTCAGTATATCTGCCATATCAATCTGATGTTGATGAGCTGAAACAGTTGATCCGCTGGGAGCTTTTATATTAACATTATTTTGAGTTGGTAAAGCTGTCTCTGCTCCCCTGTCTGCAGTTTCAGCTCCTTTTACAACGTGGTTCACTGAAGTTTGACTTTTCAATAAAGCAATACTTTGACTCTCTGTTAATGGTGAGCTGTGAATAAGATAATGGTAGTTTATTTTTTCTGTTGTTGTGTTTAAGAAAGATGAAGGTGTTGTTGGTTCTTGTGTGGCAGTTGCTGAATCTGGTGTTATGTAACTTTGTTCCTGCATTGTTGTTGATGATAAAGTTGTTGATGGACCATAATTCTGAGTTGTTGATGGAGAATGATTCTGAGCTGTTGGCAGAGTTGAACGAGTTAGATCGTTAGTGGAAGTTGATAAAGTTGTTGGCAGAGTAGAAGCCTTTGTTAAAAATGGATCATGGATGCTTGTTTGATTATTTTGTTTCATAATACTTGGCATTGGTACTTGAGTTTTCTGTGAAGTGACTTGTGGTTCTTGTGCCATGCTCTCATTTGAGGAATTTCCGGCATCAGAAAATTCAGTTTTCGTTTGCTGATTTAAAGTTTGTACGATAGTTGGAATATCTGTTGTGTTCACCAGTAATTTTGTGTTAATTGGGAGTATTGTTTCCTCTTGCTTTGGTTGATTGCTCACTGGCCGCAGCTCGTCTGGTACTGGGGACTCATGAAAATGTGGTGAAGAATGCAAATTAAATGAAACCAAAGGTGACTGTTGGACAGGAATGCCTTGATGGACTGTAGGATTATTTTCATACTGGAGAACGCTTCCTTGAGGATTGGGAGGATAAACATGCTGTGGAAGAGAAGTGTGAAAACCTCCTTCAATATGCACGGCATTTCCATTATTAATATAAGAAGGAGCTGTCCTAATTGGAGATGACTGTCTAAACCTCCTTTCATCATAGCCTTCAAAAGCTGCCAAAAACTCTTGAGAAATTATGCCACGACTAAGCAGATCACGACAGTGTCTTCTTGCTTCTGCAGTTTCGATTGCATCACAGAAACCATTAGATCTCCCTATTTTTGAATTAGAGCGTGATGCATCTTTGGGATATATGTTAATCATAGTAGTTTCTTTCGGAATATCTTCTTTCTTGTTTTTGATGAGACTAAGTCCTTGACTATTCTGCGCAGTGCCCATGCTACTCCCCAAGAGCATTACTGCAAATGAGATTCCGATGATAGACATGATGAGTACCTGTGAAATTATTAATAATTATTTTTCACATATTTGTATGCATTGTCTATATAAATAAAGAAATTATTTTTTCATCTCGGTTGCTTCAAGTATAAACATGTCTAAGGAGATAGGAGTCATATGAGGACTGTATGGTGCTAATTTAGTCCAAACTAGTAAACAATAGATATATATAAATGACAGAAAGTGTT
The DNA here is from genome assembly GCA_037179515.1 of Halocaridina rubra. Lineage (NCBI taxonomy): Eukaryota > Metazoa > Arthropoda > Malacostraca > Decapoda > Atyidae > Halocaridina > Halocaridina rubra. Next base: position 6,840 of record JAXCGZ010021163.1, on the reverse strand, counting down.
TGTACTTTAGCAGTAAAATGTATACTGATCCAGTTTTACATCGTGGACTCCCTTTTCTATTAAGGGCTAGGAAAGTGCCTTCTTTGGAAGGACTTTGCTTTAGGCAAGTGCAACCATTGCCCTGAGTGAATGCCCACTTAATCTTTGTATTTATGGTATGTAAGTGTATGAACTACGATGTTTTAAGGGTTTGTTTTAGAATCTGAAATATTTTCAATGAAATATGTCATTACAGTATCTGATTGTAAATCAAACTGTCCAGCTCTGTCTTGATTTAGCTAATTGTGTTCCTGAAAAAAAATCTTATTATTTGCTTCCCATTTCCAGGTCAGTTTCTATTTTTATTCCCTTACTCTTACCATATATAAACAGTGGTGGGTAACAAATATGTTTCGAAACCATCTCAGACTGCATGTGTGAGTTATGTAATTACCTAATCGTGTTTACGGGAAAGAGCCCTATGCTTGTTACTCCTCGTCTCCTGGTTTGTTCCATTTTTATACTCAATGATACTTATCACATTTGTCCTTAAAACTATGAATTGAGTTAGCATTAAGTACTGCCTCGCTTGGCGAATTTCAATCATCAACTATTCTTACACTAAAAAAGTAGTACCTTACATCCTGCAAAGAAGTTTTCTTACGATGCTTTGAACTATGACCTCTAGTTCTAGATCCAGCCATATCAAAATATCGATCCCTATCCACTCTGTCAAAACCATGAAGGAAGTTAAAATCTGTCACCATATCCCCCTTGTTCTTCTAGCTTTGAGTGATGGTAAGTCTAAATCCTCAGTGTCTCCTCATAAGTGTGATAGTGTATTTCTGGTACCAGTTTCATGGCATGTCTCTGAAGTTTTTCCAACCTATTTATATACTTTTTCAAGTTCGCATTCCAAAAGGGGGCTGCATATTCGAGCTTTGGTGTCACATAAGTTACATAAATGTTTCTGAACATTTTCTTGTCCATGTGTCTCAAGGCCACCCTTACATTTACTAAGAAAGCATATGTAGCCCTTACTATGCTATTTATGAAAACAAATTGCCTATATGTTTACTTCTAGATCTCTCATTTTCCATCTCGAAGTTTTGCACCTGGTATTGAATATCCAAGCTTGGGCCTTCTTGTACTTGTACCCATTCTCATTACCTTACATTTGAAGTATTGAATTTCATTAGCCACTTTTCTGACCACTCATGTAGACTAGGTCTTCCTGAAGTTCTCTACCATTGTTCTTGTCTCTTACTTTCCTTACAAACTTTACATCATCTGCAAACATAATCAAGAATTACTTTACAGACTTTGGTAGGTCATTTGCGTATACAAGGAACAAAAGTATCTTACTCTAATCCTCTGTGTATCCATTCCAAGACATTTCCACTTATTCTTGGCATTACTTACATCTTCATATGTCTTCCATGCGGGACTATATCATATGTTTTCTGAATATCTAGGAACATGCAATCCGGCCTGCCCTCACTTTCCTGTAAGATCTGGCATACCTCATTATAAAATTCAAATAAGTTTGTTACTGTTGATCTGCCTTCTCTGAAGCAATGTTGTCTCACTTACAAAAAGTTGAAGGGTTATAAGTGAAGAGTAATGTGTTTTCTTAGTAGTTTTTCCAGAACTTTGCAAAGTCTGCTGGTCAAGGAAACAGCCCTATAGTATAGAGCTGTATCCCTCCTTCCCTTTTTGAAGATAAGCACAACGTTCGCTTGTTTCCAGTATCTTGGAATCTCCCCAGATATCAACAACTTTTCAAATATGTTGCATAATGGCAAAGATATAGGCTTAGCGCATTTCGTAAGAACGTAAGGGGATATATCATCAGAAAACGTAGCTCTATGGGCATCTATTTCCATCAACGCTTTGCCTACGTCTGTAGCTGAAAAGCTGATGTTCTCTGACACTTACCCATGATTTTTTATATCTGCAATCTTAGGGGGTGGGATATATTAGCGATGCTTTCACATGCTCTGTTTAACTGTAAAACCTGAACTTTTTCCTTCAGTTTTCCTCTGATAAAGCTGTGGAAAAATTCCTTTCATAATCTCTCTCTGCCACTTTTCTTTTACAAAGGTAATCATTTCCTCTTTTATAAGTTTGCCAGGCATTTATATTTTTTCCTCCTATACCTTTCCAGCATTTGTCTCCATTCCTTGGCACTCGTACACTTATTATTGAACCATTTGTCTCTGGCACAAATAACTCCCATTTTGGATGAAGGCATGCAACAAGTGACCTCACAAAAGTTTTTTACATTTCTTGAACAGATTTGTTGTTAAATAAGGTCCACCAGTCAATATTTTCAATATGCTCATTAATTTAGTTGTAATCTCCTTTCAGATAACTCTTCCTCATGTCCTTTTCAGTGCCCCTATTTTCATGAAGAACATCTTCGATTATATAGTCCATCAATAACTCACAGTGGTTACATTTTCCTATTGGTAGTTCATACTCAATTTTTCTAATATTTAACACATTTTCTATGATTACTAGATCAAGCAGTGATGGTTCATCCCCACCCCTGGCCCATGATGGTCCAAGCACATGTTGATGTAGGAAATTTGCTTGTACGCAGTCTAGGAATCTTGTCCCAATTAAATCCTCCCCACTTTGTGGGTCATAGTTGGTTCAATCTATCTCTCTGTGAGTAAGACCTCTCATACTCAAAGTCCTGCACTTCTCTCCCTTGCAATCTTAACAACTGAGTTTATGACTTCGATAGTATCTATGTGACTTTCCTCATAAATTTCTAGCCTATGTTGTTTCCTTGATGGGATATATGCAACAATTATTATAACGCTCTCTGACCCATTATTTATGTGAGCAACAAGAAATTCCTTGAACTCACTTTCAAGCTTATTTCTTCAACCTTAAATCTTTCACTTGTGAGCAATGCTATCCCTCCACTAGTCCTCTCAGATCTTTCAACCCTTAATATTCTGAAGCCCAAAGGAAAAACTGTGACACTGTTTATGCCCTAACTTACCTTAGTCTCTGTAACCGGTACCATATTTGCCTTAATGCTTTGAATCCTTTCCTTTAACTCTGCTGCCATACCAGCTACCTCATCAGTTTTTGTGTACAGAAGTCTTAATGATGCTGCATCCCCTAACCTCCTAGCCTTATCATCTTTATCTCTTTTTTGGCTGGAAGTACCCTTATATGGAAATTTTTCTTCTCTATTTATTTCCTCATTTAACCTTCCAGCTTCTTGCAACAATCTTTTCATCCGTTCCATCTCTTCCTGTGTTCTAAATTTCTAATTAACACTGTTCTGAATTCTTGAAGGCTATTTAGGTTTTTTTCTCATCCATACTTCTCTACATGTGTCCCATCACTCAAAGTTTCTTTCATTATTCTAGCCTTTCTTTCCCTAGAATATTTACCTATTTGATGAATGCTTGCAATATTCTCTGGACCACATTCAATTCCGAGCTTCCTTATTAGGTCTAAAACCATTGCATTATTATGTTCAGGTCTCCCCTGCAGTGTTGACTCCTAGGATTCCCTTATGCTTGAGATTATTACTGACTTCTCTTTATCAAGTGCCTCTTTGATCAGTGAATTGGCTGTTTCAATCACATTTTTCCTTTTTTCTATTACTGTTTCTTTGAAGTCAACAGTATTTACATTTTCCTGTGCCACCTCTCTCACTGCCTCTTTTACTGCCATATTTGCTTAGCTGCACTTGCAAAGAATCTTGTAATGCCCTCATGTTTTCCTTTATCTGGATATTCCAAGCTGCAATCTCGTCTCTCAGAAGAGAGCAGCGAACTAACTTTTAATTCAATCAGGCTGTCACTCAACTGTTTGTTATTATATTCATGTTTAGAAATCCTGGTTTCTAACTCATTCTCTTCCCCTCCCAGCTTTTTTATTCGTTTTTCTATTCCTTTTTACTCTTCCCCTTGTGCCGTGTTACTCCTCTAAATTTTTAATAATCTCTCCTAATGTTTAATTTTCTTGTAACTTACTTTTAAAGCCTTCTTTCATTTCTCTATCCGTTCTTTGAATTTATCATTGCCTAAATACAGTGATCCCTCGTTTATCGCGAGGGTTAGGTTCCGGGACCCCTTGCGATAGGTGAATTTTCGCGAAGTAGGAACACCTTAAATTTTTTTTTTTTTTTGTGACACCAGGATGGACCAAAAAATGATAAAATAAAACAGCCTTTATCAGGCTGTAAAGAGAAACAGATGGAGAGTGTAATGACCTGTCAGATGTGAAGGGATTATAAAAGATGTGTAATGAATATCCAGCTCTCTGCTGGGTTTTAATATACCTCTGCATTACTCTCATGATGTCTATTCCAAAAATTCTCCTTAGATCATATTATTATTATTATTATTATTATTACTATTATTATTATTATTATTATTATTATTATATCATTATTATTACGAATTTGTAATTAGAACATTATTTTTACAATAAATAATGTAGTTTTGGTTGAATGAACATGAGTTAATTAAAGATTCTCTCTCTCTCTCTCTCTCTCTCTCTCTCTCTCTCTCTCTCTCTCTCTCTCTCTCTCTCTCTCTCTCCTCTCTCTCTCTCTCTCTCTCTCTCTCTCTCTCTCTCTCTCCTCTCTCTCTCTCTCTCTCTCTCTCTCTCTCTCTCTCTCTCTCTCTCTCTCTCTCTTCTCTCTCTCTCTCTCTCTCTCTCTCTCTCTCTCTCTCCTCTCTCTCTCTCTCCTCTCTCTCTCTCTCTCTCTCTCTCCTCTCTCTCCAACATTCTATTCTACCAATGCCACACTCTCTTTGTCCCAGCCAACTAGGGAGGGGCACTGTACACAGTTATTAAAGTAAATAAACCAACAGATGTACAAACAATGATGAGCCCTTAATAATAATAATAATAATAATAATAATAATAATAATAATAATAATAATAATAATAATAATAATCTCCACAATCATCATCAAGGAAAATTATTGTTGCCAATAATAATAATAATAATAATAATAATAATAATAATAATAATAATAATAATAATAATAATAATAATAATAATAAGATCTAAGGAGAATTATTGGAATAGACATCATGAAAGTAATGCAGAGGTATATTAAAACCCAGCAGAGAGCTGGAGATTCATTACACATCTTTTATAATCTCTTCACATCTGACAGGTCATTACACTCTCCATCTCTGTTTCTCTTTACAGCCTGATAAAGGCTGTTTTATTTTATAATTTTTTGGCCCATCCTGGTGTCACAATAATCTTTGTATTCATTTTTTTTTTTTTGCCTCCCCCAAAATCCATACAGTGAACTCGCGAGAGGTGAATCGCGATAGAGCGAGGGATTACTGTATATACACGTAATTGTGCTTATTGGAAAGAGCCCAAAGCTCGTAACTTCCTATCCCCTGAAAGGTTTCAAGTTTATATACAATGATACTTATCATATATGTCAATAAATCTATGAATACAGTTAACATTAAGTACTTCCTCGCTTAGCAAATTCAAATCATCAACTATTCTTACAATTAAAAAGTACTTCCAAGTACTTCCATACATACTGCAAAGAAGTTTCTTACGAAGCTTCAAACTGTGACATCTAGAGCTACCCTTATCGAAAATTCACTCCCTGTCCACTCTGTCAAAATCTTTAAGGAATTTACTATAGTCTTATCCCCCTCTTCCTTCTAACTTTAAGTGATGTCAAGTCTAATTCCCTCAACCTCTCCTCATAACTGAGCTTGTGTACCTCTGTCATCAGTTTCGTAACATGTCTTTGAACTTTTTTCCAGAATATTTATATTCTTTTTGAAGTGCAGATCTCGTGTGATTACCTAATTGTGTTTACGGGAAAGAGCGTGTGTGTGTAATTACGTAATTGTGCTTACGGAAAAGAACCTCATGCTCATAACCCCCCATTTTCTGGTCAATTCCATTTTCATACTCAATGATTCTTTTATATTTGTCCTTAAAACTATGAATGCATTTAGCATTAACTACTTCCTCGCTTAGCAAATCCCAGTCATAAACTATTCTTGCACTAATTATGTAATTCCTCACATCCTTTTTTTTCCAGTGTCTTGAAATATCCTCAAATTCCACCGACTTCTCAAATATGGTGCATAGTGCCGCTAATAATGGCATAGCACACTTCTTAAGTATGCAAGGGGACACGTCATCGGTCCCCTTAGCTTTATGAGCATCAAATTCCATTAATTCTTTGCGTACCTCTGTAGAAGAGCAGACGATATTCTCTAATACTCGCTCATTATTTCTCAGCTCTGCAGTGTGAGGGGTAGGAGTATTTCCTACTTTATTTTTTAAGTGTGTGACACCAGGACAGGCAAAAAACTGACTTCATCAGTAAAGGCCTGGGCACGAAGAAAACACCAAGACGAAGGAAAAGAAAAATGTCATGGCAAGGCAGCTATGAGGCAATGATGCACAAAGGAAAAAGACTGACTGAAAGAATAGTCAAAGTACTGAGGACCTAGAGATATGGCAGGATTAGGGCCTGAGATGACGATAGATCTGCTTTTCGAAGGAAGATCGGTTATAAGAATTAGGAAAGACAGAAGGAGGAAGAGAGTTCCAGAGTCCAACTCATCAGAACAACGATAGAAGTAGTAGCGATAGAAAAGAGAAAGGGATGCCACCTTACAGCAAAGAGAGAGAATCCAGATTAAAAGTAAGAGAAGGGTCATTTATGAGTCTGACTGCCTTAGATTCAACCCTATTAAGGAGATCAGTATAAGAAGAAGCACCCCAGATATGTAAGCAGTATTCCAAGCAGGGACGGATAAGACCTTTATAGATTTTAAGTATACTTAAAATAATGACTGAAACTCCTTGTTCAGTTCTTCGTAGAT